>JAOXJP010052337.1:0-30234 GCA_025762735.1 Platanus orientalis
TATTTAAGTGTACATGGGGTGTGGAGTTATTTAGGGTCTTATTGAGGGGGGGGGAGGGGCAATTGTTTTATGTGTCCATGTAATAAGACTAATAGTGCCAAAATTTTGTTGGGATTTTTTTTAGAGAGTAATCACATCATTTACCTTTAGTCCAAGTTTTCGATGGTTAAAACTTGCCCTTCTGTCTTGATTTTGGTATCATTAGATAGGTTATTCAGTTACCTTTCTAATGAGACCAAGATTACACGCATCCGAGGTGATTTGGGAAAGTTATGACCAAATTATTAAAGGGGTTTATCAATGAATGACGGTAATAGTGTCTCGGGTTAATAAATCAAAGTGTGGGGCCCACTAATGTGTTGATTGAAAGCCCTAGTTCCCACACCTTTTAATAGTTTTAATTTTTATGCAAGTAAATTTTTAGAAAGTTTTTATGTTTTAGAAAACTTGGTTTGCAAGTTTAGAATTTTTAGGAAATTTCTAAATTTAGCAACTTTTTAATTGTTTAAGGTTGTAAGCCTATTTAAAGGCACTTTTCTCCTACATTTTAAAATGAAGAATTTTAAGAATCGTGTTGAATTATTAAGTGGTTTCCCAAGGTGTGGTTGTAGTCATGTTCTCCTCTCCAAGGGTTGATGCTATTTCCTAAACTCTCATTTCTCTCCATGTGGGTTGTTTCAGCACACCAAGGTGCACTTGTGAGTATCCACCACACCCTCCCTTTTTCTCCCAGGTATCTCTTGTATTTTCTTTTCCTTCTCTCTTAGTCTCTTGTTCTCTTTATGATTCTCTTCTCCTATATTTTAACAGCAGATAAGGCTTTAAACAGAGCGGAATGGCGGAACAGGATTTCATGTAGCCGACCCCAAATAGTTGGGATAAGGCTGTTTGTTGTTGTTGTTGTTGTTGTTGTAGTCGTATCACAGCATGTGCTATGAGTATTGCTTGTGTCTCACGATACGGGTGAATTTTTCTTAAGAAAACCGTTAAAACATGACTCAATACTCGATACTACTGGAGTATCACGTATCGCGTCTCACCCTACCATATAACCGATCTCAAAAAAAAAAAAACTCAAACTTGTAGATTTAGCTTCCTTTATCTGAATCTAGGACTCCACTTGAGTCCATTTGAATTTTAAACTTGTATTTGGGCCGGATCAAAGGATTGAAGCCGAAACCCCAAATTTCGTCAACTTCAGTAAGTGCCTTATTTTTGTTAAAATCCTTCTAGATTATTTATATGTCATGCATATGTTATAGATCTACTCATTCATGAAGTTAAAAGTTATTTTCGGAAAATAATAACATTTATTTATTTATTTATTTATTCGAAAAAATTATAAAAAAATTAAAAATACACCAAATGGGCATTGTTTGGTCTGTTTTTTATAAGAGATACTACAGCCCATTATCTATATAATATGTCAATTTGGTACATTTCTAAAATAAGATTATTTTTTATATTTATATATTCCCAAAAATTTTGAAAAAATACAAAAAGAATACTTGATCATCCGCTACAGAACGAATGTGTTTATTTTTCAAGTGATTCATATTGTCAAGTGTACCCATTCCAAAGTTCATTCCAATCAAATGATCTGCATCTACCAATGCATTGTATATGTTTCTCTCTTCATTCTACTATGTTACTGAAAAAAATCAAAAAATTACAACGAACATGGTAGAACATTTTGAAACATATGTGTTTCTCTATGTTCTATTGTGATCTGCTGTTTTTTTCTTGGGGGAGTGGGTTAGGAGTCTTGGGAATGCTACTATTTCTATATCTTATTGTATTAATATTTCTCCAGTTTCACTCTTGCAATTTTAATTTTGCAATACTTTGTATTATCAATGGATGCCATTATTGTTTGAGTTATACATTTGTGTCATTGATTATGTGGATTTGTAGCTTTTTGTACGATGTGTAGTGTTATTTATCAACCTCTAACACATCAAGTTCCAGAAATGTGTGACAGTGTGTGTCACAAGGGTACCAATTTCCAACCATTTAAACCTTGGCGGTGGACATTATACACGAAGATAGACTTATTGGCTCAAGTGGCAACCTAAGTATTCCGTTGTAGGAATGTTGGGCTTTCAGCAACGAAACGCGAAGAAGGCATCTAGGCAATTTGAGATTTTTTTAATGGCATACTGGATGAGCTTAAGGTGACTAAAATGGTTGAATGTTCGCAATAGTGTAGTTTGGTGCTGGCTAGCGAGTCTCAATGACATGAAGGAGACCTTACAAGTAGGACAAGCATCAAGGTGGTGATGCAGTGAAAGAACTCGTGGGCTGATCAAGCAAGGCTTGACACATTAAGGCTCGAGATGAGTAGTATCTTTGTTAATGCATTGTTGGGACACATTGGTAGCTTAGAAAGAGGCTTAAGTGGGATATGGCTGGCCTTGGTTAGATGATGGTCAAGGTGCCGCACGGTTGTGTACAACGAAAACATGGCCATGATACTATGGGTAGAGTATATATCTAAATTCCTTTTCAATTTTGCGATTTTCAAAATCTTCAAAAGATTCATCCCAATGGTATTTTGGTATCTTAACTTTTTCGTTTGGTCATAGAGGTATTTTACAAGAGATATACTTACTCTGGCTTCAATTTAGCATAGTCAATTTAGAGGGGGAATTGATCCATTCCACATAAAAGGTCCTAATAGTACTAGGGTTGGTATAGAAGTCCAGAGTCAAGTTAAAATGCAACTAGGAGTCATTGAGTTGAAGAAAAAAGAAAGAGTCATAACTAAGGGTGAACATGGATGGACATATATATATATATGTAAAGAGAGAGAGAGAGAGAGAGAGAGAGAGAGAAACATGTAACCGAGTTTCTTTAACACAAGTGAATGAAGAACAGCTTATGCACTGCTCCTGATTTGATACTGATACCAGATCCCTGTCTTCTTGAAGGAGTTGATGCTATCAAGAGCCTCTAGGTGCTGATTCCTAAGGTCCATAGAGGTTGATGATATTGGGTCTATCCAAGTCCTTCCTTTTCTTCTATTTCTCTTTAATTTTCAGATAATTACTTGCTGAATTTGATATTCATCCGTCTATATTTAGATTTTTAAATCTTAGTTTATTTCAATTCTGAACAATTCTCTATAGCCAACCACCCTCCAATCGTCAACTAGCTCTTTCTTATTTATTGGGTGATTAGATAAGATCCCTACACCTTACACCACCCCACAACCGCATGCTACATTGCTAAATTTCTGTTTAAATTTTCAAATGTAATCACTTTGATTAATCCCACTATTTCTCTACTTTCCCTTCGCTAGTTCACTCCCAAAGTTAGTACCATCTTGCTGATTTTTAGTCCTACCACTGTTGATTCTTATTTATTTATTTCCTTTTGATAAATGAGGAACCAGAAACCAAGAGGCATGCATGGGAGATACAACACCACCCAGGGAAAAGGCCCAAAGGCCTTACACAGTAAAGACGATTTGGTCCCAACCAAAGACCTAATCGACAAACCTCATTCCCTGGAAACAGGGAATCATTGAAGCCCAACTATAGAGCAGAAATACAATAAAGTCTCAGAATAATTGAATTTTCCCTTCCCTTTTTCAACCCCTGGACTAGTAGGATTTCTTGTGCTGTGTTTTCCGTTTCCTCTTGATAATTCCTGCATCACTTGGAGTTCCTTTATATTCCTATTTAAACCTTCCATTCTTCACTTCTTTAATCATACTGTGTTATCACCTGAAGCAAGCAGACTCATTGATTCTGTTAGTCAGCAATTTTCTTTTTTGTTTTCTGTTCATTTTTCAATTAATTGATTTGGACTACATGTTCAGCTTTCTGTTGATTAATCTACTTGTTTGTGAATTAATTCTTACTTCTTGTTGAATGTTCAGTGACTTGCATCATTCTTGGCAGAATTGAAATGTATAATGAAAATGATATAAAAAATTTCCATTTCTTTATTCTTTGCATACTTATTCATATTTTCTAGTACAGTATTTTCATTACTTTATTTTTCATTTACTCATAAAAATTGCATGCTTGTCAGGCTTTAAGGCATACACCTCACACCACAATTAAGTAAAAAACATTCTTGTCATGCCTTAACTTTGGAAAAGGCTAGCAAGAACCAAGTAGCACATAACCTTGTACATGACAGTCCAATATACGTTTTGACTGGACAACCAGCAACAAAAATGATGCTAAATGAAGACTGACTGCAACAGCAGTAGTGTACTGAACCATGCAGTAGAAACTCTCTCCATAACGGTGTAGACCTTGAATTAAAACTAGTGACCAATAAGCTTAAAATATTTAGCCAATTTCATAAAATATGTTATTCTTTTAGTAAGTTTGCTAGTTATGGTAAAAATACTGTGGATGTCTAACCTAGAATAACTTCAATTCAGAACTGTTATACCAACAGAACTATATTGACGGTCGAACAAGCAGATCAAGAAAATGTCATGGTATCCCAGAATTACATAATCACTTCCCAACAAAAAAGAATAGCATTTGAAAGCACAAACATTTTATACAGAAGCACTCACAGTTAAAGAATGGACAACTACACCAGATAATTTAAAGAAGTGAATAAACGAGCTAGGATTACCTCCCACATATGGCGTAGAGAACTCATCAAAATTGAATTCCTGTACTGGTCGTGTCCATTGAGGGGGCTGGAATTTGCCAGGTGGGCTATCAAAATAAGAAAGCACACCATCAGACACTGAATGGTGATGGTTGGTGTAAGGGTCACTGCTCACCCTGATTTTGCTTCGTTTACTATTTGAGGATAATGATGAACCATATAGTGGAGCTTCATGGGACTCCTGAGGTAAAACATCAGACTGGAATCTACAATCCCATCTCCTCGATGGCGGAGGAGAAAAGCTTGAATTTGTCCGCCAATGAGGCTCAGCAGGATCCATGGAAGAGTCTCTTCTTCCAGTAGGTTTTGTTCCATGCGGCCCAGCGGCCACACAACAAACGGCACCCGTCTTAGCTATTTTTTAAAAGCAGAAGTAAGGATGTGCTGGTTTCCGAGTAATGACTTTCATGAAAGCATGGGGACCCAAAGGCAAATGGCATAAATGTCAGAAACTTGGAGGAGAGATCAGAACCATTAAAATTAAAGACTATGGAGGTCACACGATTGTGCCAGTATCCGTCTTTAACTTCACCCAAAAGGGCCAGTAACTTCCCATTACAAAGATGGACCCAAAAGTGAATGTTTATTGATCCCTCATCTCACTGGAAAATCTATGTAGGAGTACTTCTTCCCAATATATGCTAGTGACATTACATCTACAATTAATAGCCAAATTTGCTACTTTTCAAATCCAACTTCCAGCTTGTATCCCCCTGAGCAGCTACTCTTCTTGTGGCACTTCAATCAAGGGAACTATTCCCTTCACTCTGTACAAGTATTTCAGCTAAAACAGTGAGTCAATGTTAAAAATAAGGGGGAAAGATCAGATATCAAGGATTCAAAAAGGTTAACTGCAAAATAACATGTAATTCAATGAGAAAATCACTTGCTGAATTATGTAGAATTTCAGCGAAATAAAATAATTAATATCTATAAATTAAAAGCCCGTCATGTCTGTGGTTGGTGGAGCAATAAAAAATCCACTAGATGTCTTTGGCATGCTGAAGGCACCATATCGGACCCAAGATGCTGACTTTTATGCTATATGCTTAAATGGCCATGAGAACAATAAATTCAGTAGAGAGTGAAAGAACCAAAAAAAGGATAAGAGATACAAACATGACTTGAACTACAGATATTTGAAAGATGTCAGATTTGTACTATTTCCAGACCTGAATCATCGACTATATTACCACATACAGAAGAGCCTAACATCTAAGGCAGCATGACAACCTAAATAATTTGTTTCCATATTGCAAATCAAACTAGATATAAAAGTACTTCTCAAGGCCCAACAAGAAGGCTTCTAGCAAAAATCATGTCAAAATACCAAGTCTTGCAAAGAGCATCATTTATGTTGAATTACCAGTTCTTCCATAATCAAACTTGTCTCACAACTCTCACCAACTTCAGACCACTTCAAACTCTAAATGCATTAGCAGGGGGAGAATGGTTGATGACCACCCCAACAACTACTGACTGCTGCAATTTAGGCTCTCTGGCTCCCTCTAAACTCTGAAGTGGCATTTTCATTTGGAAAGTAATTCATATATCAAGTCCACAGTTTCAAACCCTGTAAAAAAATCAAATGTTTACAGTAGTGATAGGTAAATGCCTAAAGAAGATTTCAGACCAAGAAGCAATTGTGCAAGTTGTACTCCCTTGGCCCCTCACATTCCAAAAGATGATCCCAATCTTCATTGATAACCTCTACCTGCCCCCTTTCTTCTCCTTGCTGAACCCCTGCACAGACCTATCTCCCCCTTCTCCTACAATAGCCCCCAACTTAGATTCCGCAACTCCCTGTTCACCTTCCCTCCCTCTTCAAAACGATCCCCTGGGAAGACCTATCACTGCCAGCTTGCCTCCTTTCTAAATCAGAAAATAGTTTCCAGGCCTCTTGCTCCAATGCATCGAAGGATAGATCCAGAACCTAGCAAACCTCCCCAATTTTCTGCAGTACCCATTCAGACACTTCGGCCAATGGCTCCTCCTCCTCAAGCAGAGGAACCAAAGCCAACTTATCGCATCATGAGCCAATTTTACACTTTCTCCAATCGATACCCCATCACTACACCCCTCCTCTGCTACAGGACCAACCCTTCCACTCCCCTATTGCATGCTGCCAAATCAGATCCACCCCACCTAACCATGTCACTAGCCCCACCAATTAACCACCTACAGTGACCTTCTGCAACCTCCCTTCCCACTGAATGACGATTGTCACCCCCCTGTCCTTTCTTTCCAGACTTCCAAAGCAACTCCTTCCCAACTTCCCCCTGTAAGAACCTCCACGAACCCCTTCAAAGCCCTTTTTACCCCAAAAGTCAACTCCAAGCCCCTTCCAACCCCGGTTTCAACGATCCGATCACCCCCTTCAACAAGCTCACCACTTCCAACCCCACCATCATCCACATTTACAACCGTACCCCACCCCCCACCCCTTTCCCAAGGACAGAACCTTCAACTTATCACCCCTCATCAACAACCCCTGCATCAGATTCTCATCACCATCATTCCTCCCTCCTTCACTTCCCCAGCCAATATCTTTCAACAAATCGAACATACCATCACTGGGGCAAATTCTAAATGAGTCATCCCCACACCGTTTCCTTCCTTCCTGTACATCACTGCAGTGTTTTGTAAGGATGGAGCCTGCTTAACCTCATCGACGTCACTGTTGACTCAACAGTGCACCTGAGGCCACTGCAGCTCCCTTCGATCCAATCCCCTTTCAGCCGTTTCAAGACCAACCTCTCTCTCCCTCCCTAACACAGTCAATGGAATCAAACCCACATCCTCTGACCAATCATTTAGCTCCGGCATCAATGGCTCCATTACGTATGCTCCACCACATCCATCCCCAGTTGATGCTTTGTCTCCCTTAGCACAGGAACCCATAATCAATGCCTAGCCGAGGGAAAACTTATCGAGGACATCCATTTTCAAACGCTGAGCAAGCCGCAGACTAATACTCAATTCCCAAGTAGTCCCCCAAGGACCAACCTGATTTGCTTTGACCTAGATGTCCCCCGCCTCTTTCCCTAAATCCTTAGCCACCTCCATTAAGTAAAAATACTCCCTTGCCCTCGCCTCCCCTTCCAAAATACCCCCTCAAAGCTTCGTCAAAAGACCTGATTACTCCTTCAATCGCTGGCTTCCATCCCCCTGCTCCATCGCATGCCACCTGTTCACATCCTCCCTACCCTCCTTTACCCCTTGAAAATTAAAATTTAAACCCTCATCACATCCAATCTTCAATTCACAGCTCAAACTACTGTTGGCCCTCTCTCCCACCTTCTGTTTCCACCTCTCCACTCCCCCTTCCATGCCTTGGACGCTACAGTACTGTCAGCTAGGCTTCCTCACACACATGGGTTTAGAAGTCATTGCACCGTCTCAGATCTCTATCCCCACTGGAGCTGCCGCCAACATCTAAGATTCTACCTGAAGACAAATATCCAATTGATACGCCACCCATGATCCACAATGGCCAGGGCTTGAGGGATCTGATAAAGCTCAGTGCATCACCTGGATGCTGGATCTTCAAGTTCCAGGAAGTATCCTCCACCGCCGGTCAAGATTCTACCCTAAAAGAACCCCTGCATAAATCCTCAATCACCCTGAAAAAACCCAGGGTCCACAAATGAAATGGCAGCCCCTTCACCAATACCCCCTAGCATCTATGGCTTTTTGGGCATCACCACAGTTAACCTCCGGCCAGAATGCATGGAACAATAACACCCCCGGAGCAATCATCTCAGTGCCCCTTTTGCATAGCCACTTCATTTTCACCTTCAACTCCATCACAGACATAGCTCTGAGATCCTCGAAAGGGAAAATCCAAGGACCTGTCAATTTCTACAAGAATTTGGCCACTATGAGGCTGATCTTTTTTCTTTTTCTTTTCTTTTTTTTTTTGGATAGATAAACTAAGGATTTTATTGATAACTGAGAATGCACAAGTACAATTCATACCAAAAGAAAGCTAGGGACAGACCCCTTCCCATGCCAAAACCAGGGCTCTCCTCCATTTGTAATAGTCCTCCCCCCATTCGTTATTTGAAGCTTTAATGCCCTGCCTTCCCCCTTCAACAAAAAATCTCCCCTTAAATACCCGGATCAATCGCCCACCGGAATGACCTCCCTTGACCCCCTTGTTTCATACCACCACTTGCTTACTCGCTCATCAGATTTCCCCCAGCCTTCCATCTTCTCCCCCTTACCAGCCATCCCAAGTCCTTCACACCCTACTCATTCTGTGTGTTGTTTCTCATAAGCCCATAATTCTGCTCAATCAAGAATGGCTGGTCTTACAGCCATCTTATAAAATTTTCGCTTCAATTTTAATGGTATTCGTTTATCACACAACTCTCCAGAAGCACCTCTCCACTTCATCCATCTCGCTTCAATTATGAGCAGCATCCTCTAAATATCTCCCACCTTATGAATGATTGAACCGAGATAGCAAAAATGCTTACTCAGGGATATCTCTTGGTTATCAACCTTAACTACTCCTTCATTTCTACTCCTGCTTTTGTTAAAATTGCATTCAATATTATTCTATTTAGTTCCCGCTTATCTTGAAACATTTTAATTCTAGAATATCACTCCATAGTTCAAACTAAGCATTTACAGATTCTCTAGTCTTGTCAATCAAAACAATATCATTAGCAAACAACATACACCATGGTACCTCCTCCATATGCCTACTCAACTCATCCATAACTAAGGAAAAGAGATACAGGTTCAATGTTGACCCCAAATGCAAACCTAAAGTGATCACAAACTTGCTCGCCTCTCCCCAATTGTCTAATCACTAGTTATCATTCCATCATACATATCCTTAACTAAGTGAATAAATCTCCTGGGGTCCCATTCTTTCTAAAACCTACCAAATGATCCCTCTAGGTACCACCATATATTATGATTTCTCCAAGTCAATAAAGAATTAAAGATCATGTGAAGGTCTTTCTTCTTCTTCTTCTTCTTTGAAAGATAAGATGATCCATTAAAAACCACAGAAGAACAAAGGATTCACCGGGGGGGGGGGTGAAACAAACATACAGAAATAAAGAGGGCTAAACATAAGAGTCTCCCAACACCCAAAACCAAGACCCTGCAGGGTTAACCCACATCCCAAAGAGGATCTTAATAAATCTCATCAAAATCATGCCTAATCAAAACCCACAATTCACTCTAATACAAATCCTCTCTTGGGATATCTCAACTGCAATTGGTAACACTCCAAAAGAGTGATTCCTGGATTCTCAGCTTCAAAGCATCCAAAAATATCGTTAGGTAACACCAGATTCGCTCTATGGATTCCACTCCAAAAATCTATTTGGAGTTGCTTTTTGGGAGCTACAAAATGTCAATTCTATAATTATTTGGCCCAATTCTCTCTCTCTCTCTCTCTCATGTTGAATTCATCATCTTATTCTTCATCTAGATTTCAGTTTTGTTCTCAATTTTTTTCTGCTGAACAAACACTTTTCTGATTCTGGAATTGATTCCAAAGAATTCATTCTTAGCAGAATCCAGATTCAAGATTTTAGAGTCGAATCAATAGGAGTGTTCCCAAATGCAACCCTCCTTGCTGTCGAAGATCCTCCTATTCCTTTCCTACCAAATACACCAACAAATGAACCCTGGAAGGAGGCCCCATACAGCTTTAAAACCTCTCCCTACTCCCAAGATCTACCATTTGGAGATTCGAGCTTTAAAATTTGATAGGAAGACCCATTCGATTCCTATGAGAGAAAAGAAAAAAATCAAAACTTCATTGGTCAGCAAGCAATGAATGAAAAGATGATCAATCGTTTCCTCTTCCTTCAGACACAGCAAACACCTATTGTCAAACTTCACCCTCTTCTCCAGGTTATCTAACAAAAGAATTTTGCCCCAGAGAAAAATTCCGGGCAAAGAATAAAAAATAAAAGCCACCTTTGAAAGGAACCCAGATTTCCATATAGCCTTATGAGGAGGGAAAGGATCCACAGATGAGCCATCTAAAGCAAAATAAAATGACTTAATAGAGAAAAAGATTTTTAGGTTTATAATCCACTCCAATTCATCCCCCTTATGAGGGAGTTGAACTCCTTCAGCGTGCCTAACAGCCTCGCATACTCCATCTCCCAATCATTAAATTTCCTTCAATTCTTGGGCACTATGCCCCAAGCCCAATATGAAGTCATACTAAAAAGCCATTGAACCTTGTTTTTCCTCACTCGAGACAAAAAAACAATGATAAAAGCATCCCTAAGAAGGATATTCCCACATCAAATGTACTCCCAGAATCTAATCTCTTCCCCCACTCCTAGCCTATAAATGAACTTTCTATAGTCCTTCACTTTCACGATTGATCTCCAAATTCCCAAACCATGACCTCACATAAAATTCTTGGGAAACCAAACCACCACAACCTTCCTCCATAGGTTCTCTCTTTCCGTCCAAAATCTCCAAATCTATTTTCCCAAAAGTGCTTTATTATGGGTTTTAAGTCTGTGGAGGCAGGTGGTGGCTGCAATGATTGGTATGGAGGATGGGTGGGATCCCATGTTAAATAGGGGTCCATATGGTTGTAGCCCTTAAAGGGGAATTATGCAATTCTTGCAATTGTCTAGGGAGGGGTTGGCGTTTGGGGTGTGGGATGGGAGGTGAGTTAAATTTTGAGAGGATGTTGGTGTGGGGAGAGGTCGCTTAAGCAAGACTTCCCAGATGTGTACGTTATGGCTATGGATCCTACAACGGTGGTGGCATCTAACTTCTCTACTCATGGTGGAGAGATAGTGTGGTCGTTGGTCCTGAGACGGGATTTGTTCAACGGGGAGATTATGAGGGTAACTCAATTTTTGGCTTGTTTGCAAGGGTCGCATATCAACTTGGGTCATGAGGACCATCGGGTATGGAGGGTTGGCTCAGGGGGCCAGATCTCGGTGAGAACCTGCTATAGGCACGTGTCCAATCCAAGGGTGGAGCTAGGACCTTGGAGTGATGTTTGGTATAATGGGGTCTCTCCAAAGGTCCAATTTTTTATGTGGACTGCAGTTTTGGATAAGATTTCTACAATGGACTTGTTATGGAAGAAAGGATTTAACTTGCCCAGCATTTTCCTTCTCTGTTACTGTGAGGTGGGATCGTCATCCCATCTTCTTATCCATTGCCCCTTCTCAGGGGAGGTTTGATTTAAAATTGCTAGGGATTTTGGCGAACATTCACTTGGATCTTATGGGCTTGCTCCAAGGTTGGAGAATCTCGACACTTAGTTGTTTTGGTAAGTGAATTTGGAGATTGGTGCCTGCAATGGCCTATTGGGCATTTGGAGGGAGAGGAATAACCAGGTTTTCAAGGATCATGCAGAGCCGACTTTGCAATTTGGATGTGTAGTAAGGGATAGCAACAACAATGTGGTTCAAGCTATGTGTGGCCCTTTGGAGATTTGTTACTCCACAAAGCCTGAAGTTTTTAGCCTCCTTGTGGGTTTTTGAGAGCTAAAGAAAATTGGCGTTTGTACTGTGGAAGGGGATTTGGCAACGATGATTGGATGGGGTTTGAGCAAGGGAGATGGTTCATAGAAGTTATCCCATTATATATATGAGATCATAGAGTAGTCAATATTGTAGGGCACCTCTCTTGTTCATATTCCAAGGAACAAAATTCCTTGGCTAATAAATTGGCAAATTGAGGGTTGGGTTGTCAAATTTCATTGATAATAAAATCTCGGATAGCTTCTCCTTCTTCAAACTTAACCTAAGACCTTAGCCTTCGTCATGGTCTAATAGAATCTGAGATGGAGGAGATTTCTTCCTTACTCTATTCCTTTCTGATGTTTTTTTGGACCCCAATGCCCACGACTCCTATCTATGGTCCCTACCCTCTAATGGTCATTTCAATTTCTCTTCCTTTCGAGCCTTCATAATTGCTCAAGATCTCTTTCCCAAGTACTTCACATTGTTTCCTTACGAAGGTGGTGTCGAAAACTCAGGGTACTTTAATGTATAGGACTTTATTGTGGGAGGTAGCCCATGTAAGTGTGAACATGGGAGATATGCTTCAATGTAGGCGGAAAGGCTAATGTCTCCTCCCTCATGTGTGTCATCTATGCTTTCGAGATGAGGAATCGATAAACCACTTATTTATTCATTCTCAATTTGTGCATGAGATATAATTTTACTTGACATTTTTTGTGTATCCTAGCATTTCCCAAGGAGATTGGTGACTTTATGTGGAGTTGGGTTTAGTCCCCATTACACGAAAGGGGCAAACTTATTTGGACGTATTTACCTAACGTTATTATTTGGTCCATCTGGGAGGAGCATGTTGAAGGTGTAAGGGTACTACTAATGTAATGGTATAAATGTCATGATGTATACATAAGGGTATCTTTGGTATCTAACCAAAGATACCACATATGTATAATAAATTAAGTATGAGAGAGTGAGTGCACATACGATTATTCCCCAATTATTTCTTCTCTTTGTTGTTCTTCTTCTTCATCTTCTTCCTTCTTTCTTATCTTTAAGCATATTACAGGGATTTAGTCAAGAATTTCATCTTGGTATCAAAGCGGGAGATGATTAGGAGATACTGACAAAAAAAGGAGCCGAAACCCCTGTTGATGTCAGTGTCTGTACGATTGACGCCAGCAAACCGTATAGGTGTCAGAGGAAGCCGACAGTTGCTTCTTGGTCGGTATGTCCTGAGAAGATTTATGGTGATTTTGTCATATTCTTTTTTAAGCTTGGAAGTATTATTCTGAGGGTTATTTGAAGAAATCGAAAAAAGAAAAAAAAAAACCCAAATCGATTGATTTGTTCAATTCGATCAGACGGAGGGTTTTTGTGCCAATCATTCACAAGCGGATGGATTGTTTTTGCATGGAAAATCTTTTGGGTGTGATCCCATGTAGTTTCGTTGAGTATTGAAAGTGGTGGTATTTTTTGTCCCCTATAACGACGTCAAACGTGTTTTATTTCTTTTTTTGTTCTTTTAGAGAAAAAAAATATTGTGGGGGGGGGCATAGCAACTCATATTGGGCTCAATTAAGCTTGTTGATATTCTTGTGCATGTCTTTGTGTTTGTTGGGAATTTTTTTGGCTATATTTGAAGCCATTTGAGGATTTCTATGTGTTGTCGGGCTGTGAAGCAAGCCTAATTTAATTGTGATAAACCCTACACAAGGATTGGGTCATTTACATTAGTGAAGGGTGGGCGACGTTGGTTGTGGTTTGTGTAGGGCTGGTTGTTGAGGTAGCTGATCTTGTGGTTGGTATTTTTACCATCTAATCATCTCTGAAATTGATTCTAGATCTGGGAATAAGGGTGATTCTACCCTTGTACCAGAGAGTTCAAATATGTTGCATTTGGGGATCCAAGGTGACAAGATCATTACTGTGAAACTTGATGGGACCAACTATTTGGAGTGGTCTCAATCATTGAGAATGTATATTGGTAGGAGAGGAAAGCTCAAATATATTAATGGTCATGTGGTCGAACTATCTAATTTTGATACTCAGACTTATGAGAAGTGGGATTCCTGAGAGATCTACCTTAGTTTCTACACCAGTCTCTCACAAGGGGGGTAAAAGTGGCTTTACGAAGCCTTTCCGACCAGGTGAAGAAGATTGAAGAAGATACAATGGCGGCCTGGCCCCACTGATAAGGATGAGTTAAAGTGCAGTCACTGTGGCAAGGCAAGGCACACAAAGGAAAATTGTTGAGACCTTGTGGGTTTACCTGCAAAATTTAGTAGGCCTAGATCTATGTGAGCGAATTCAGTTACATCATATGAGAGTGATATGTGCATGAGTTATATTCCTCAGAAGGCTAGTGATTCTGACACTATAACCCTGAGGGAAAGTTCTCAATGGATAGTAACAATTCCTGAAGCAGAAATTGAAAATATGCGAAGGTTTATGTCCTAGTGGGAGAGATCAATGGTTTCAACTCATCTCTACACTATTTCATTTGCCTCTACTCATGTAACACTAAACCCATTAATGGAAAAAGAAAAAAAAAAAAGAAAGATGAGGTAGATATTTTGGTCTTCTAACCAAACTGCCCAATAAAAGAGCCACAAAGTCGATCAACGACTCTGGGCATGCCAGCAAAAAGAGGAAAAGAGAGAAAAAAAAATGAAGAAAATGGAAGGAAAAAAAGAAAGGAAGGAAAGAAAGAAAGGAATAGAGAAAAAGAAAAAGGAGAAAAAATAAATAAAAATGGAGGGGGCGCTCGGCCATTCACAGTTGAGCAAACCTACGAACCAACAAAGAGAGAAAAAAAAAAAAAAAAGAGGAAGGGGGAAGCTGTAAGACCGGTGATTGACGACCACAAAGTTTGTGGAGAAGGGAGATAATAAGAAGAAGGAAGAAAAGAGAAGAGGAAAGCATCACATGACCTGAAACCACGGCGGAGCGTGAGAAGAAGACCCAAAAACGAGCCAAGACATGTAAGTGGGTGTGATTCTAGTGTTAGGGAAATTTACAAGAAAAATAAATAAATAATACTTATATAATTATATCTGATTTATGAGATTATGCATAATACAATTTTTTTATAAATTTAAGTCTTGAAGAATATATGAGATAAATTTTAGGATTTGATTTTTTGAGTTGTGCATAATATATATTTTTATGGATTTAGGTCTTGAAGAATGAATGAAATTAATATTTATTGGCATGTGCTTCATAAAATTATTTATGGATTTAAGTATGGAAGAATGTATGAAATAAATTTATGGATTCGATTTATTAAATTGTGCTATGTGCATAACAAAATTCTTTATGGATTTGGGTCAGTAAGAATGTATGAAATAAATTTATGGATTTGATTTATTAAGTTGTGGATAATATACATTTTATGGATTTTAGGCATTAAAAAAATAAATGAAATAAATTTATAGATCAGATTTATTAGGTTGTGCCTAATACAAATTTGTATAAATTTAAGTTTTGAAAATACATGAAATAAATTACGGATCTTATTTATTAGGTTGTGATTATTAGAAATTGTTATAAATTTAGGTCTTCATAAATGTTGGGTTTAAATTTATGGATCAAATTTATTAGGGTGTGCCTATTCCAAATTTTTATAAATTTAAATCTTGAAAAATAAATTTATAAATCTAATTTTTTGGGTTATGCCTAATACAGTTTTTTATACATCTAAGTCTTAAAAAATAAATAAAATAGATTTTAGATCGGATTTATTGGGTTGTGCTTAATACATTTTTTTATTATAAATTTAGGTCTTGAAAAATGTATAGAATAAATTTATGGTTCAGATTTATAAGGTGGTGCCTAATTTAAATTTATGGGTTTTATTTATTGAGTTGTGCTTATTACAAATTGTTATAAATTTAGGTCTTGATAAATGTGGAGAATAAATTTATGGATCTAATTTATTGGGTTGTACCTAAGACAATTTTTTATAAATTTAAGTCTTGAAAAATAAATTAAACAAATTTATGGATATGATTTATTAGACTGTATCTAATACATAATTTTATGATTTAGGTCTTGAAAAAATATACATATGAAATAAAGTTATGAATCTAATTCTTAAATGATGCCAAATACAAAAAAGAAAAATGAATGAAATAAATTTATGAACCTAAATAATTGGGACTGTAAGATAAATTATAAAACCAATTTGGGTCATAATTTTTTGACCGATGATAAAATATTCAAATTAAAGCTGAGACAAAAATAATATGTACTTATGTAGACATCGCGTGTGTAGAATTGATGTTGTCACCACATGCAAGTATTTGTATTAGTGTAGAATTGGGGACTTTTGGTAGTCGTATGCCTTGTTGATTTTGATGAATAAAATGGTGAATAGACAAACATGATTATGTGTAAAAATAAATTTTAAAGAAAAAAAAAAAAAAAGGAGAACAAAATCTCGGAGAAAAATTAAGGGATGATAAAGCTGGATGATAAATAAGAAAGCCTAGTTATTATTATTATTATTTTTAAATGGGAGTTAAATAGCTTTCAAATAAAGAGTATGAAGTTTTCGTATTTGTATACGGATGAAATTCCTATGTTAATACACAGATGGATAAATAAGAAAACTTGTGGGTGGATATAGTCTAAGGATAAATAAGACATACTGGATATTATAAAAAATGAGAAGTTAAACAGTTTTCACATAAAAAGGATGAAGATCTCATAGATGTATATAGATGGAATTCGTGTGTTAATACACAAACGGATATCCCATATTTGGATACAGATGGTCATCATGTGCATGGTGACACGGATAGTTATCCCGTGCATGGTGACACGGATGGTTATCTTGTGCATGGAGACACGGATGGTTATCTTGTGCTTGGCCAACACAAATGGTTTTCTTATATTAGAATACGGATGGTATACCCATGCTAGAGTCAAGGAAGAAATAAGTGGATGCACCTTCTAGATTCCCTTATTATGTGAAAGGTGGCACAATTCCTAAGATTTTCCAAAATGATCCAAAAGAAAGAAAAAAAAATGCGTATATATATACATAAATTGGTTGCTCATATGCCTATGTTTTCTTATATGCTTAGTTGTTGTAGCATATGTACTTGTTTTCTTTGAATTGATTTGGTTATATTAGATGTATATATGTCTAGGTTGTCTGATGGGTGTGTGTATGTGATTTATAGCTTTGGAATCTCCCCTTACATGAACTGTGAACTGACTCACATTATTTTACATTTTTCAGATAAGAATACTTCGTTTGTTTATCCATTGTTTTTGGCCCGCACCATTTGATAGCAACTAGTAGGAAAAGGTAACGGAAAACGAGGAAAGGGGGACAATCACATTACTTTAAAAAACTTCTTATCATTTAAGACTTTGTAATAGATAGTATTTGGAGACAGAAACATCTCTAGAACTAATTGATGATGTTTACCTTTATTTAGATTTTTTTTATAGAAATGGAGAATATACCAAGTCACTCTTAACAAGGTAACGTCCCGAATCCGATTCATGGCTTTTTTGGGCTCGGGGCATTACAACTCAATCAGGTACACATGCCTCTGCTCTTCATGCTTCCTCCTCCACATCTCCATCCTGGATTATTGATTCTAGAGCTTCTGATCACATGACAAGTTTGTTTTCATTGTTTTCTTCCTATTTTATTTGTTCTTGTCATGATAAGGTACGAGTAGCTTATAGAACATTATCTTCCATTTTAGGGAAAGAAAGTATTAATGTTTCACCTACTATGTCCTTGTCATCATATGTCCCAAAATTTGCAAACAATCTGCTTTCCATTAACCGTATCACTCGAGACTTGAATTGTTCGATTACTTTTTTTCCTTCTCATTGTGTTTTTCAGGATCTGGATTTGAAGCAGACGATTGGGAGTGGGCATGTAGCTGATGGCCTTTATCTCCTTGATGCAGAAGTGGATTTTCCCTCATCTATAGCATGTCATTCTAGCAGTAGTGGTAATATGAATAATAAAGACCGGTTAATGCAATGGCATAATCGGTTGAGTCATTTATCTGTGTCGTCTATGAAACTTTTGTTTCCAAGTTTTTTTTGTCTGGTAATGGATTTGAATTCAATTGTGGAGTCTACTAGTTGTCCAAGTATGTTTAGAACAACTATCATCTTAGTAATAACAAAAGCTCTATTCCGTTTGCATTGGTTCATTCTGATATTTGGGGACCTTCTCCCACTAATTCACTCTTTATCTTTCGTTGCTTCGTTATATTTGTAGATGATTACTCACAGTGCACATGGGTATATTTGATGAAGACAAAAGGAAAGGTTGCCTCCATATTCCAAAACTTTCACAAAATGGTTTAGACTTAATTTGATACATCCATCAAAGTCTTACGTTCCACTAATGAGGGGGAGTACATTTCTCAATTGCAAAGGTATTTGGTGGACTGTGTTTTTGAACATCAGACCACTTGTGTAGGCACTCCACAACAAAACGAAGTTGCTGAACACAAGAATAAGCACTTATTGGAAGTTACCCGGGCTCTTCTTTTTGGTATGAACGTACCAAAAACTCTTTGGTCTATTGCTCTTCTTACTGTTGCATACCTTATAAATCATATGCCTTCACAAGTC
The DNA here is from genome assembly GCA_025762735.1 of Platanus orientalis. Lineage (NCBI taxonomy): Eukaryota > Viridiplantae > Streptophyta > Magnoliopsida > Proteales > Platanaceae > Platanus > Platanus orientalis. The sequence goes on from JAOXJP010052337.1 coordinate 18,723, forward strand.
CTTAATTTCAAGTCACACATTGCAGTTTAATGTCCAGAGAATCCCCTCTTTATCATTCCTCATTAAGTCTTTGGGTGTGTCTATTATGTTCATATACGAAAAGATGATAGATCTAAATTGGATCCTTGGGTTCTAAAATGCATTTTTCTGGGGTATCCTTCCACTCAAAAGGGCCACAAGTTTTACAAACCAAAGTCAAGAAAGAGATTTGTTTCGATAGATGTCACCGTTTTTGAGTCTGTACCTTTTTGTTTCTTCCAAAACCTCTCTTCAGGGGGAAAGTTTATATGAAGAGAAGTCTCCATGTCTGCTTTCCTTGTTGTCATTTCCTACTCTAGTTCATCTATCCATTTTTTTACGTTTCATCATCAGATGATGATGGAAAGGATCTACTTGTATATACAAGGAGGAAGAAAGACACAACAAGTGATCCAGCTCTGATTGCTTCTTTGGATCCAAGAAATGCTTTTGTACATCTAGAAAGTAATGATGATCTTCTTATTGCTCTTCGCAAGGGAAAAAGATCTTGTCTAATCATCCCATTTCTAACTTTATGTCATACGAAACTTTGAATTCTTCATATCTTACATTTGTTAATTCCATATCTTCTATACATTCCTTCCAACCTAAAAGAGGTTATCTCTCAGAGTTAGTGGAGAGATGCTATGTTTGAAGAAATGAAAGCTTTAGAAAAGAATGGGAGATGGGAATTTGTTGACCTTCTGTTGGGAAAACAGTCTGTGGGATGCAAGTGGGTCTACACTATTAAATACAAGGCGGATGGATCAATTGATAAATACAAAGCAAGGTTGGTCACAAAAGGGTATACCCAAAATTATGGGATTGACTACCAAGAGACATTTGCACCTGTAGCTAAAATGAACTCAATTCGGGTATTATTGTCTATTGCAGCTAATAAGGGATAACCACTCTGGCAATTGGATGTGAAGAATGTGTTTCTTCATGGTGATCTACATGAGGAAGTATATATAGGTGTTTCCTCCAGGCTTTAAAATTCCAAGAAATAACGGTAAAGTGAGTAAATTAAAGAAGGCTTTGAATGGGCTTAAGCAATCACTAACGGCTTGGTTTGAAAGGTTCAATGGAAGCTTGAAAATGTTTGGATACAAACAATCACAACTTGATCATACCCTATTCATTAAACACACTGGGGGGAACAACTTCAATCATTGTGTATGTAGACGATATCGTGATTACTGGGGATGATTCAAAGGAAGAAGGGTGAAATCTCATCTTAGCAGTGAATTTGAGGTAAAGGGCTTTGGGACATTACGGCACTTCTTGGGAATTGAGGTTGCTCGCTCACAAAAGGGCATCTTCATTTCTCAGAGAAAATATATTCTAGATCAGCTGACAGAGATAGGGTTACTAGGGGCCAAACATGCAGAAACCCCTACTGAAGTCAATCATGGGTTGAATGATCAAGATGGAAGACAATTGATTGATGTTGTTCGATATCAAAGACTAGCTAGGAAACTTATTTACCTTACACTTTGATGAGGACATCAGGTCCAGATGTGCTTTCCAGGCTTACCAGAGATGTTGTAGGAGAGCTAGACCATTGTTTTGGTTCCAGTAGGGGGCCTACATGTTATGTCAGGCCTGAGAGACTTATTTTATGTTTAGGAGTTGTTATATTAGTTAGTGGTGTGTTTCTTTTAGTAACTACACTTTATTTTATGTCGCTTGTAGGGTGGTACACATATGTGAGCGTATTTTGGTCCAGAATTATCTGAAAGGGTGTTTTATGTCTTTTATTTGTCTAAGGGTATAATTTTGGGATTCCTTATTCTGTTTAGGGGTATTTTGATCCACATGACCTTATTTTGTAATAACCCAGGCGTGGGAGTCTCTATAAAGAGACCCACACGCTCTATCCCTCTTTCTTATGAAATAAATTTTGAATTTTATTGCTTCTTCTTCCTTATACGACTAGAGTGAAGAGAAAAACCGGGAAATGGATTTGGGTCTCTTCAAGTTTAACAGTGGTGGTAGAGATCAGCCCCTTCCATTTGGGTTAAAAGGCTTATCATTCTTCTTCTCTCTTTGTTTTTATTATTTTCTCAAGCTATTGTTTACTAGAAAATTCAGTCCAACTTCAAGAGATCACTCACCAATTTCCAAAGAAGAGTATTTGATGTGGTTCAAAGGTTCCTAGAGGCTCTATACTGTTGGATGACCCAACTAGAAGTGGAGGACATGAAGTTTCTTCGAAACCCTAGGTGATACCTAGGTTATTCCAAAGAGGGAGGCGGCAATAGGGGTTTCTAGACAGATTTTCGAGTGCTTCTACATCACACCTTCTCCATTATTTTCGGCAGGTTTACGGTGGGGGTTTGATGCTACATATCTCAAGGGTTCTACCTACTACAAGCTCCAGGTGTAATCCTCACTTTTCTGCCCTCTTTTGAATCCTTATTTTAAGTAGTTTCAAGTGATTGTGTGGCATAACTGTGGATTGCTAGAGCTAATTTTTTGGGTGCTTTTCAACACCTACAACCCCTATTTTGTAACCCTAAAAAAACCTTATCGTAGCCCTCTTTAACCCTTGCAAAGCCCCATGTTTTAGTTTCCTTACTTCCATTATTTGATACACATAAATTTCCCTGTACACCAAGTGTTTGTTAAAATTCTCATATCGCTTACCTGCTGGATTTTCTATTTGGACAGCACCTAGGGATTTTCCAACACTTTGGAAATAACCCATTGACCTTCTAAAGTACCTAGGTTCAACCCATTTATTATATTCATCATTTTTACACTATTTTCCATTGTTTGGAACACTTTAAAGAGCACTTTTTTTATACTTAGAATTCTGGACAGCAAGCATGCACTTTCTTATTCTCTATTTTAGCAGGTTATCTTAAGCATCTTAGTTAGGTTTCTTTTATGTTTTTACTTTGTATGCCCTAACCCTTATATTGCACATCTATTTTAACTGAAAAACTACCTAATTTGCTTGCTTTGGTGCTAGTAGGAATCTAAGTTGTAGTGCTACCTTACTTATGTGATTTCATGTCTAATCTCTATGACACATACATCACCTACCTACATGCATGTTGCATCACACTTTCTAGGCCTGATATAGCATTTGCAGTTAGGGTTGTTAGTCAATTCATGCATGTTCCAAGAACACCCCATTTGGAAGCTACCTTTCGAATTCTAAGGTACTTGAAGTCTACTCTAGGTAGAGGCTTGTTGTTTTCCAACAATGGTCATATAAGAGTTAAGATATATTCTGATACAGATTGAGCATGATCGATAATGGATCAAAGATCTACTTCAGGTTATTGTTCATTTGTAGGTAGGAATCTTGTGACATGGCAAAGTAAGAAACAATCAGCTGTTGCAAGATCCAATGTCAAAGCAGAATATCGATCTATGACACATGGTGTTTGTGAAGCCCTCTGATTGAAAACTCTATTCTAGGGGATGGGATTTGAGGTACATGTTCATATGAGTCTATATTGTGATAATAAAGCAACAATCAGTATCTCACATAATCCCGTATAGCATAATCAAACAAAGCACATAGAAGTTGATAAACACTATACAAAAAAAGTTGCTAAGTGGACTGATTTGCACTCCATTTGTTACTACTGATCAACAATTGGCTGATATGTTGACCTAGGGAGTCTCCAAGATCCGACTTCTTGACATTATTAGCAATTTGGGTATGCTTGATATTTATGCTCCAACTTAAGGGGGAGTGTTGAAAGCATATATCAAAAAATCGGATCGGAATTGGGATCGAATAGAGCCGATCCAATCCATGTTTGGATCAGCCAATCCTTGAAAGGATCGGACAATCCAAGATTAAAGGAAAAAACATGAAAATCTTGCTCGAATCGACCTATCCCGATCCGGATCGCCCGATCTAGACCAATCCGAAGCTAATACGTCTAATTCAGAGCTGATCCAGCCAATCCCGCTTACCGATCCACAATCTGATTCACCCGATCCTGATCAATCCACCAATCCAACCCAATCCAAGGCTGATCCGTTGCTAAAACCGATCCAACTCAGGATTTAGAATCGGGGTCGGTCGATCCGGCCAATTTTTCAAACCATGGTTAAAGGTGTAAGGGTACTACTAATGTAAGGGTATAAATGTAATGATGTATACATAAGGATATCTTTGGTATCTCACCAAAAATACCACATATATATAATAAAATACGTATGAGAGAGTGAGTGTTCATACGATTATTCCCCAATTCCTTCTCTTTGTTCTTCTCCTTCTTCATCCTCTTCTTCCTTCTTTCTTATCTTTAAGCATATTGCAAGGCTTTAGTCAATAATTTCATCCGAGCAAAACTGAAGGATCTTCCTAGATAAGAAGCGGGCCCTTCTGCATGTGATTCATATTATTTCTATTGGAGTTGCTCATTGGGCATCTAAGATGGACTTGTTTCGTGGGCTTTGGATGGATTCTCTAATTAAGGATCTCCCAATCATCATCACTATAGCTCCCTAATTTCCTAAATCGCCCCGTGCTTGGATGCCCTCTTTAGGTCTTACTTTAAAGCTCAATTTTGATGGATGTTCTTTGGGCAATCCGTGTCCAACAGGGATTGGTGGCTTGATTACCGATGCTTCAAGCACTTGTATTATGGCTTGTATTATGCTTCAAGCACTTGTTTTATAATTGTAATCATAAAACTTTTTCTAGTGCTAAGAGGGCTGTATAATTGTAAGCCTACAGCTATTTTCAACCAGGCAAGAAATATCATTAATCAAAATTAGAACATTAGCTCTTAGTTTTAGTGGAGAGGTCCCTCACCCTCGAAGTGATTTTTCTCTCATCTCTCTTTTTTATTTATTTTTTGTGTGAACTCAAAAATAAAAACTAGCTAATTAAATAAAAATTACAGAGAACAAATGGGGAAATTTTCAATTGAAAACTAATCCATGAAAAATTTTAACGTATTTTCTAAAAATTAAATCAGTAATTACTCTAAAACAAAACAAAACCCAAAAGGGGGGAAAAAGACACAAAATGAACATAACACGCTAAACCGTTCATAACAACATCCAAGTATCTATAATGAGGCTAAAACCAGCAGAAGGAACTCACTTTGCAACCAATTACTGTTAAAAGAAAATGAGAACGAGAAAGAGCGAACTAATGGAATGAACAAAAGGAGCGCAAAAAGAGGAATTCCAAAAGTAACCAATGAGCTTCTTAGAAACCAACGAGATTGCATGCTTCACAGAATCCGGAAAAGAAATACATAATTCAGAAATTTTGTTATAAACGTACTAGAAAGACATAAACTGAAGAAGACCCCAGAATCCTTAAATAAATAAATAAGACAAAAATCGAATAAATGGCAGCAGCAGACAAGAGGACATACCTTGAAGTCTCAGACCGACTTCTAGGGTTTAGTGCGAGATGCGCGAAAAAAAAAAAAGATTTGAGGAGAGACGGTGGGTGATGTCAGCGATTTTTATCTTCTGAGCGCTAGAGAGACTCGGGAGGGGAGCGCTAGAGAGACAAACGCCTTATAATTTATCAAAGCGTGTCGATACTCCTTTTACGTCTTCTCAAAATTCGCACCTCCGGTTTATCACGCATGACATGTGGTCCCAACACGGGCCGGGCCATTCCCTTCATTCAAGGGAGTTCGAATCATCTTCGGACTGTCCGGATGGACATACACAGGGTGTTATACCAAATACAACATGGATAAGTATATTTGTGTGTTCATCAAAATACCCGCCAAACAATGTGCGGTATGCTAGATTTGTACAGATGTGATAAGTGAGATATGTTCTTGGCCAACATTCGATGGGCCCCACAAACACCTTTCGGTCGACGAAGAATCATTGTCTGTTTTGAGACAGACCTCTAAAATCGTGCCATTAATTGACACGTAATGTGTTTTGAATTTGATGTCTTTTAGTGACCACTTACTTTTTCAACTGAACACTTTTTTGGATCCTTTTATCCCAATAACAACACATGTCTGTTTATAATTCACCATATACACTACAGGCGTTTTTATCATGAGTCTTAATTCTTTAAACTGCTTTTCAGTGCCAATGTGTTCACCCCAATATTGTACTGACCTTAGGCGTTCTTTTAGGGGATACATGAAATCCTAGGGGTCTTAAACTCTTGACCCTCCCTTGGATGGATTGACATCCTCTGCAATGCCCCGTGAGGCAAGACACAAGGGGGCATTGTAGAGGATATCGCTCCTCCTTGGATAGGCACTCACATTGAAACATAGAGAAATCCCTCTTTTAGAGGTATTTGGTAAACATACATGGCATAGAAGAGATTGTCCAAGTAAATATAATGAGTCTAAGATCTGTAAGTGCTTACAAAAATATCTTTGTTATGTGTCAAACTGGTGGGGCTTCTCTCTATTTTCCAATGGAGATGATTTGAACTCTTCTAAGTCCAACACCTTATTTCAGTAATCACTATTCAAACACGTCACATCCGAGCAAAAATCCTCTCCTCCTCTAAAAAAAATCTTTGAATTCCAATGTCTAACACATGGCAAATAACGATAAATTGGCTTAAGCTTCTTCCTACACACTATCCCGGATCAACCTGCACGGTTAAAGGTGGGGTCCATATGTGACAACTCACCTCACGCTAACCTAACCTAGCCACATATCAAACCCTCCCCCCCCAAAAAAAATAAAAAAGATCAAACCCTTCCCTTCTTCCCAAGCGTCGTTCATTTCTCCCATATCCACCGACATTTGTGACCAATCTCACCGACGATAGCTGTATATTCACCATAAACGAAAAAATCTGTGGCAAAAATTATGGCAATTATGCCTAAACTCTCTCTTTCTTTGAGTAGGAGAGGATCTGCTTGAGTATGAACGCTTTAAAAACATCAAGTAGGGGTGCTCTTTTTATAGTGGCTCTTATTTGAACAATTCTCCTTTTTTTTTTTTCATTGTCAACAAAGCAAATTACTTTAAAAGAAGAATGACCGAAAAGTTGAAGCCCTGTGATGAATTCAATCTCGTTGTGTATCATGATTTCGGTTGCCATCTTATTTCCATAGTCACGATGTATCATGTGACACGAGTTGAACCGAGTTGATGAACAAACTAATGTTTGAAACTTTAAAGTTTGAATCGGTGTAAGTGAACTCAATGTTGGTCAATGCTGCCATGGTTCATTAACTAGAAGGTGGCGATCTTGTTTGGGTCTAATAGGGGCTCATAATAAACTTTATATGCACCAAGTAGGCCAAGGAAGGACCAACTTGGTTAAGTTTTTTTTTTTTTTTTTTGGTAAAAAATTTCGTTAAGTGGATATACTGGTCTTTTAGTTACTTTTATCTTCTTCTTTTTTTCAACACATAACAAAATAGATGAGAACAAACAAGTAACCAAAAGATACAAAAATCGAAGTCTCGAGAAATTAAAAAAACCATAATCTACTTAAGAATAACTATAACAGCAGATGTGTTTGAACAAAACCCTGCCAACAACTTTCTTGCAATATCCACATGACTTAAATGAACTGCTACAAAAACAAGATTTGGTTGGAGAGAGAGAGGAGGAAGAGAAAGGGAAAGGTTGTACACAGTTGCCGGGATTTTATCGTCTCCAGTGAATATGCATTCACCGTCGATGAAAAGAGAACTCGTACCTGATTTTTCCAGGGCATTCATATTCTAGCGCAAAAGTTGTTAGGCTTTTATCGTTTCCGGTCAATGAATAGTCGTCGCTGATGAGTTTGGTCCTAGATGTCAGTCGGAAGAGTCGAACAGTGCTTGGGAATAAGGTAAGGGTTTGGGATTATTTTTTCGGTGTGTGTTTTGATCTATGGCTAGGTTAGGCTAGCGCGAGGTGAGTTGGCACATGTGGGCCCCACCCTTAATTGTAGTAAGTTAACCCGAGATCGTGTGGAAAAGAAGTTTATCCAATTTCTCATTTGCTCCATGTGTTAGAAATTTGAGCTCAAAGATTTTTCTTTAAGGAGGAGAGGATCCTTTGCCATCACATCTATGTCACATTAAGCTCAGTTCGAAATTTGATGGATAATCTTATCCAATAGATTAGTTGGGTAACCAGCCCCAAAGTGCCACCTAACCATTCCATTAAACTAAAGAGGTTTTAATGCAGCGGAGCAAATGTCATGATGAGGAAAGCATAAAATAAATAATAATAAAATAAAAAATAATGTCAGGGAGGATGGTATCCAAGACACCAGGAGATGTCATATGGAATAAAATGGGCAAGAATTTGAAATTTCATCTGACTCCCACCTATTTTATTCCATATGACATCCCTTGGTGTCCTAGACACCAAATCCTTAGGGCTGTCAATCGAGCCGGGTTGAGCCAGGCAGGAGTCAACCCGAGTCCAACCCGAAGTATAAAACCCCAGCCCGAACCTGACCCATTGTAATTATTTGAGCTTCGGGTCAAGTTCGGGCAACCCAAAATGGAGTAAAGACATATAAATACAAAAATGTTATGCCCTTAACCACTCGGCCAAAACGATGTTTATTGGTAAATGTTATAAATTTATTTGTTTTATTTTAACCACCAAACCCTTTTCATTTTCACCGTTCAAATTGGTATAAGTTTTAGAGCTTTGATAACATTTTTTTTCACCATCGAAATTAATCAAATGAAAAACATAAATCAAAAAATCATTTTTTTGGGCTTTAGGTCGGGTTTCGGGTTGGTTTCATGTTTTAATCACTTTCGTGGCAAGCCGGGCATCGGGCTGAAATAACTTGAGTCCGAGCCCAACTCGAAAATTAGTCTGAGCCTAGTATTTAGGCCCAAGCCCAGCCTAACCCGAAACTCAACCTACCCAGCCTGCCCAATTTTTCAGGCCTGTCAAGTCAGGCTTCGGGCCAACCCAACCCAATTGACAACCTTACAAATCCTAGACAAAACATTTATCTTGTTAATGAAAATGTTCACCTATGAGATGGTGGTTTGTTCACAACATTTGTTTGCCTTCAAATAAATTAAAATAAGGAAATTGATGCAAATATGTTGTTGTAATCGGAACACGTACAAGATACTAATAAGAAAAAGTCAGTTATACATCTGCAAACTACAGTTGTAAGTGGAACCAAGACAAATTGCTCAAAGCACTAATACTTTCCTAGGCAATATAAAACGCAACTAATAATAACCCAAGTGGTACAAAACCCATTTTATAGGCCAGTAGAGATTAAGGGAGAGGAGAATAATTAGATGGCAATCCGATGAATCCAGCTACAACTTGTATACAACCTTTTAATATGCTTAATGTCTTATTGACAAAAGAAACAACAAAGAAGGAAATTGAGAAAACCAACGGAGATAAACCCTTTTTACCAAGAGAGATAGAGAGAGACTTCACATTTGAGTATTTAGAAACAAAATTTTATTCAATAAATTTTGGAAACAAAATCCATGCATTTTTAGGCTTTGTAACAATCTTACAACCACTTTAGATAACTCCTAGAATATAGGCAAATAATTTCAATTAAAAACTAATCATAATCCTTTAAAAAATTACCCTTTTAACATGGACTTGTTATACTTAAAAAATAATAATCATTCCTAAAAGTTAGGAATCTCCTTCTAATGCGACATCTTCCTTGATTTTTGATGATCAAATTTATCCATGAAGCTTTATTGCCACATCTTGTGTGGCATGATTCTCCTTAGGCTAAAAAGAATTTGTCCTCGAATTTGGCACACCTTCATAAGAAGTATATCCATGATGTGGAGTGAGCTGCTTTAACATTGAATAAATCTAATGTTCGAATGTGATTCGAAAGCTTCAATCTAGATGCACTGTGGTTGATTTTTCTAATCAATTCAAGTGGACCAATCTTCTGTACAACTAACTTGTTGTGCTCTCTAGCAAAAAAAAAAAAAACTATCATTGGTTAAAATAGCTCACACAAAATCTCCTACGTTAAATTCTATCATTCTTTTTTTTCATCCTTCTGCAATTTTATATTTAACAGTATAATCAAGTAGGTTCTTCTGAGTGGTCTCGTATACATGTTGTAGTTGCTTGATCAAATATTCAGCTTTCCCATGAACTCATTTAAGATCCGGTATAGGTGTTAAATCTAAGGCTATTTGAGGGTTAAGTCCATAGACAATTTGAAAGGGACTTAATCCTATGCTCACTAATCTGTTGAATGCAAATTTAGTTTGGTTATTTTTTTCAAGTTTTTGCTGACCAAACTACATAGTAAACTTCCTAATAATTTGTTAACAACTTCATCCCGATCGCCTATTTGTGGGTGATAAGCACTAATATAGTCCAATGTAGTGTTGCCAACTTTCCACAAACTTCTCCATAAATGACTGGGAAATCTTGTATCACAATTAGAAACAATAAAATCAGGTAAAACATGTAAACGGTAGAGTTCTTTAAAGAACAATCGTACCATGCTCATGACATTTGTTGTCTTCTTACAATCAATGAAATATGCCATATTTGAGAAGTGATCAATAACTACAAAGATGGAATCCATACCCTTATATGTTTGAGAAAAATCTGGAACAAAGTCCATAGTCACATCAGTCTATGGTTTACTCAGTATAGGTAGTGGCATATATTATCTAGCATTAGTTGCTTGGGACAAAAATGACATTGGTCCACGAACTTGTGCACTTCTTTTCGCATGCTTGGCCAAAAGTAAGAATTAAAGACAAGTTGGTAAGTCTTATCCCTGCCAAAGTGTCCTTCACCATATAGTTCTATGATAATATTTAAGTGCAAGCTATACAAGCAAATACATAGTATTAATCCCATTTAAAAAGAAATCCATCATGCAGTTCAAAATATGTTCATCGACTTGTAAGTACATCATCTAACACTGATTAAAATTATGGGTCTACAATCAATAACTCACAAAAAGAATAAAACCCAACTACTTTTACATACATACTTGTAAGTAATGCCACTCTACGACTCAAAGCACATGCTACTTGGTTTTGAGCACCGGATTTATGCTTAAGCGCAAATGTAAATTCCTGTAAATATGCTTCCCATTTGGCTTGTCGACATATGAGCTTGTCATAACTATTCATGTGTCGTAAGGCATCTTGGTCAGTGTACAATACAAACTCACTATGGATGAGATAATGTCACCAGTTTTTCAAGGCATGCACCACTACATAAAACTACACCTCATATGTGATATAAGGTTGTGTTTTGGATGCGTAGGGCGAGAGTGCTTTCAGTGTTTTTAAAGGTTGCCCAGTAAAATTGTGGTTAACCATGCGTTTTATCATGACCCAAATCCACGGGTCATGAAGTAGGCCAGGTTCGCCTTTGTGACATGGGAATGACCCGTCCCGAACCCGTTTCTCACATAGGGAGACCAATGTGCTTGGAGTGGGTCATCAACCCTCTTACCTATTCACATCACACTCCAAATAATAAATTTCTCTTTTAAGTTTGTCAATTAAGTCACATCCATTTAAGTCATTTTTTGGTTACATATCATAATCACAACGGAATAGTAATATCAATGAGATAATTC
>JAOXJP010052338.1:0-15970 GCA_025762735.1 Platanus orientalis
ATATTTATTTTAGAATTTTTTTTGAATTTTTGAAAAAATGCCTATTTTTGACAAAAAGTGACTTTAATCCATCAAATACCGTTCAAATGTTGTTTTTAATGCAATAAATTAGTAGATCTAACATCTAAATATATTGATCTGTCAAATTATTGCAAAAATAATGAATCAAAATGAAGATTTGAGTAAAAAATCATACATTTTTGAGTTTTATGCAAAAACCCTTAAATCTCTTATTTCAATCCACTCAAATCCGCAACAAAACAAGTTTTTGATCGCAAAAATTTGTTTAAAACAAGAGACAAAGGTGTTAGAATGTGATTTATCAAAAAAAGAATCAGGGAAATCGGTGCATGAGAGAGGGAGGTGAGTAAAAAAATGAGAAATAGGCTTTACGGAGGCGAGATTGGCGAGTATTTGTTCTTACGGCTGATCTTGAGTCGGATCGGCCGATCCTACAACTATGGGACAAACATTTTTCATTCCCACTCATTCGTGAGACCATATTTAATAGCAATAACTTCCCTCTAAAACTATCGGGCTCCTGACCAAATCTCCACAACCATTTAGATAATAGAACCTTATTTACATCCCGAATCCGATTAATTCCAAGGCCTCTAAATTTTTTCGGTTTGCAAATATCAACCCAAGCAACCAAAGACATTCCATCTTCCTGAGAACCCTTGCCCCACAAAAATTCCCTTTGGCACTGCTAGATCTTTTTTTCTACAGACACATGGATAGAGAGTAAAGAAAGGTAATAAGTGGAAAGACTTGCTAGAACAAAATTAATCCACATGAACTTCCCTCCTTTAGAAAGAAAACTGCCCTTCCATCTAGCCAATCTCTTGTGAATGCAAGAAGCGACGGGGTCCTAAACTGAGGATTTTTTAAAAGAAGCACCAAGGGGAAGACCAAGATAAGTCGTAGGGAGAAAATCTATTGAACAACCCAAACACTCCGCCAATCTTTCAATATTCTTCACACAGTACACCCCATACATTGTGCTCTTATGAAGATTCACTTTTAAACCAGAGACTGCTTCAAAACACCTGATGACACATCTTAGGTATAAAACTTGCCTTTCCGAGGATTTACACAAAATAAGGCTATTGTCTGCAAATTGAAGATGAGAAATCATAAGCCCATTATTTCCAACCCTAAAACCTTCCTGCAATCCACCTTCAAAAACTTTGGAGAGGAGAGCTCCAAAGGCCTCGACTACAATCAGGAAAAGGAACGGGGAAAGGGGGTCCCTTGCCTCAGGCCCCATGAACCATTAAAAAATTCCACTGAGGATCCATCGAGTGAAATAAAAAATGAAACCATTCTATAGCATTTTTTCATCTATTACCATCACTTGTTCCCAAACCCCAAATGTCTTAACACACACACACACACACACACACATATATATATATAATATCCCATAAAAATTTGAAAAGATGACTCAATCTACACTCTGTTGAGATCTTTAAATTCCTTTAAAACATAAGTCAAAGTTAAAGAGCAAATGTCCATGCAAATTCTTTGCAAGTAACAATATATGTCTTCAATTCTTCTATTTATTTTCTTTGAAATTCTTGAACCAATTGAAGCGTACAACTGTTTAAGAACTTTGCTTCTAGATCCAAAAGGAATAGATAGCCACAAAATGAAAATCTTGGTGGGCTCCCTAGGGCAAGTCCAATATACCTCAAATTAGGCTAAGAAATAGCACCAAGCATTTCTAGCCACTTTACAATGAGCAAAAAAGTGGTTAGCATCATGCATCTTCCTCTTCATGCGTACACATAGCACACTTATACACCTATTCGCCATAAAAAACTGTCCACTTTCAAGTTATTCATCATGAATGCCATTCAAGGAAAACCAAACCCAAGAGGGCTTCCATTCTACGGAGGATAGGGTTATTCAAAATCTTCTCATCTGGTGAGGGTTTGACCACTTCCCAAATCATGACATTGTAGGATGAATTCATTGGAAAAGGTAAGGGCCCTTCTTTCCAAAACTGGCATCATCATACTCATAAGAGTCTAAAAGCCCATAGTTTCTTTGACAATTGGTATTCCGTTGTAGCTTATTGATCATGATTTTGGTGTTTTGAGTTGAACTTTGAAGAAGCATATTTTCGTGCTTCTAGGATAGAGATGATGTGCATAGGTGGTTTGCCCCTTCTATTTGTTTATTTATTTATTTTTGATACAAGTAAATACCATACTAATTGATGCGGTAGCATTATGGTGGTTAGAGAAGACTTATCCTCTTTGCAAGCCAAAGCTAAGGTCTAAAGAGAATCTTAAGAAGAAAGCATGTTGCCCACATAATTAGAGTGGTTTCTTTGTGTTTTTTTTTTTTGGGTTGAATTTGAGGGAAAACATTATAATAAGGCTTAAATGCCATGGAGAAGTAGTTATTTGCAATTTCTAGAAGTTGGGAGTCTTTTTTTAATTTATTTTATAAAAGTTTAAGTGTTGGCCGTACAGCACATGCCTAGGGGCAAAATAGTCAGCTTTTATTTTATATAATGTGGGGCTTTATAAGAGTAGCCGACCACCCTATTGTATTCAGTTTTTTGGTGAATGAAAAATTGTGAAGTGCATCCCACGAGGGGCTAGAACTCTAATTCCAAAATCCATAGTATTTGGATATTCTTTATTTTAGGGCTCCTTTAAAAAATGCACCAAATTAATTTAGGGTCTAATACAAGGCTTCTAAATCATTTTAAGGCATATCCTAAAGCAGTTGAACAACCCTAAAATCTTTTCCCTTCAATTTTAGGGATTTTCTAAGACCCTAATATTTTCATAGGAAGCCTAAACACTATAGTAAGGGTTAGTAACAATGATTTTACAATTATGGTTAAAATAAAGGCTTGTGAATTGGAGTCTACCAAGGCGGAGTTGACCACTCACATGGATAGGCTTAAGGCGAATTTAGAGGCCAAGTTCAATGATATTTAGGCATACATTGAGAAGCCTATGGAAGCTCAAATGGAAAGGTTTATGGCAATGTAGATAGAAAGGAAGGAACCTATTTGAGTGGATGGTTTGTCTAATTCAGTCCCATAGGTTCAAACTACAGTTTGAGATTCCTCTCATACGATACAACATGAGGTGGTACATGCCAGGAAAGAGCAGGATCACAGGATTGTGAATTAACAAGATGTTGTACCTCATGAGGTTGACAAACACATTAGGGTGGATGTGCCAAATTTCGATGGCGAGCAGAGTGTAGATGTCTTCCTTGATTAGAAGCATCGTGTGAAGGCCTTCTTTAAATGACATGAGGTACTAGAAGGACACAAACTTCAATTTGTAGAAGCAAAATTAACAAGGATGGCTAGGATATGGTGGAACATCTATAAAAAGAGCCATTCCAAATTAGGCAGTACTGGCATTACAACTTAGGGCGAAATGAAAGTAGCTATGAAAAAAGGTTTGCTCTAAGGGATTACAAGCCGAGGGCACACATTCAGCTGACTCAGCTCAAGCAAGGTTGTTCGAGTGTTGGAGAGTACACTAGCTAGTTCCAACATTTGGCTGCATAAGCAGGCTTTAGATGAATATATGAGAACTTAGTGTCCGTATACAGGTAGGTTCTACATCTGCAGATCTCGTAAGGTCTATGTTTCCTATACTATCCTTCAGTTGATGATGCTATCCAGGTGGCTTATTAGATTGAAGAGAACCTTAGGATACATAAGACCTATGTAGAGTTAGTTTCCAGAGGGGTAGTGGTCAGTGGGTTTTTGAGTAGGCAGCCTAGCATATTTTAGCATCAGACCATGACTTCTTCACCACCTAAGACATCACGCCATATCTCACCATCATGATCTAGAGGCTTAGAGGTTCAGTAACCAAGCCTAGGATGGATCAATGTTTCAATTAAAAGGGCTATAGATATCACAAATCTCAATGCCCTAGGAAATTCGTGGGGCTTGCAGGAAAGAAGCTTGCAGAGGAGTATGACATAGAAGATGAGGTTTATGAGCCAAACCAAAAAATGATCCTAGAGGTTGAAGCATTAGAGGAAGAAGAAGCCAGAGAAGAGCAGCGAAACGGTTTATAGGGCTTTTACATCCCATGCTTGCTATATAGAAGATAAGTCTAGTGAAGCCCAAGAAGAAGAAGATTGCCTCTTTCCCATTGCAGCTTGCACCACATGGCGGGGCAAAAATTCTTGGACCCCTACCCAAACTCAACTGGGTTGAATTTTCTGAGAGGGGGAATTGATGTGGTAGCATTATGGTGGTTAGAGAAGACCTATCCTCTTTGGAAGCCAAAACTAAGGTCCAAAGAAAATCTAAAGAAGAAAGCATGCTGCCCACGTAATTAGAGTGGTTTCTTTATGTTTTTTTTTGGGTTTAATTTGAGGGAAAACATTGTAATAAGGCTTTAATGGCATGGGGTGGGAGTTATTTGCAATTTCTAGAAGTTAGAAATCTTTTTTTAAGCTTTATTTTATAGGATTTTTAGTGTTGACCGTACAACACATGTCTAGGGGAAAAATTGTTAGTTTTATTTTATTTAATGTTGGGCTTATAAGAGCAGCCGACCACTCTATTGTATTCATTTTTTTGGTGAATAATAATTTGTAAAGTGCATCCCACGAGGGGCTGAAACTCTCTCTCTCCCTCATGTATTAAGGTGAGTTTCTAACCTTTTCTCTCGCTTCTTCTCTCTCCCATGTCTTCTCATATTCCCTATTTCTTTTCTCTTCTAATCTTCTTCTTCGACCTTATATTTTACATGTTTGCTGAATACTTTAATTTTCTGCAATTTTCTTCATTCAAGAATCCTAAATCTTTAAATTTTGAATGTTCTTGAAATCGGAAATTTTCAACAACCTCTTTTCTTTGATTACATTTAATCCCTTCATTAAAAACCTAATCCCTTTTAAACATAAGCCTCTCACAATCATCTAAACCCATTAACACAAGTTTTCCTAATTCCCCAACCTTAAAATTCCATTTTTCTTGAATTTTCTCCAATCTTTCAAGAACCCTAAACCCAAGAAACCCACTCTTGCAGCTGCTCCATCCTAAACCTCTTTTCTTTCTAATTTTCTTTCATAAAATAATTATACCCCGTAAAATAGGGGTGCGGTTAGGTGTCCTATAGTATCCCCTCAATTTTAGGACTTCAAATTAAAAACCTTCAATTTCTTGGATTTTTGAGCCTTCTTGATTCTTTAATTTTCTTAAATTCTTCTCCTCTATTTACTAATTGGAGCCTGCTTGAATTGATTTATTTGATTCTTGCATGTATTTACTCAAAGATTTGAATTTTTGAATTGTTTCTTTAATTTTCAGCATTATTGAATTTCAAGATTCAATCGTTAGGCTTTTGTTAACCAGTTAAATTTTGTAGGAGCCTAAATGATTCAATCGTTAGGCTTTTGTTAACCAGTTAAATTTTGTAGGAGCCTAATTTAGGCTCCTACATCACTAACATTACTTGTTAAGAAGTAAACCTTTGATTGGTTTTTCTTCTTAAGAAGTAAAAACCTTAGTTGAATTCATTGCTGATTGTCTGACAACACTGGCTGTTTGCCTTGCTGACCATCACATCTAGGCAAATGCCTAGTTTGGGTCTCCTGTGGTGAGTAGCACCTAGCCTAGAAAAGGGCCTTTAAAACACTTGTCAACAACTTCTTTCAACATATCTTTGTAGGCTCCTTTTAGTCTTGCTAACAATTGTAAATTTTTTCCCTTCCATCCTGGCATGTTTAAGGATCTGCTTGGGCTTTTTTGCAGGTCAGGCATCCAAATATTTTGTCGTTTCTTCACAGCACTGAGGTCGAAACTCTTGATGGTTCTACTACGAAGGTTACTATTTACATTGTGACTGAACCTGTTATGCCACTTTCAGAGAAGATAAAGGAATTGGGTTTAGAAGGTACACAGAGGTATAAAATGTCTCTTTTGCTGGATTATTTTGCTCTTGTGCCTTTTCTTTGCTTTAAGGAACTTGTTAGCATTTTTTATTTCTCTTTTTGGCAAGCAAAGCACATTATTCTTTGTAGAAATGGTTATGTCAACTCAACAGCTTAGGAGAATATAAGCTTGTATATCAATATTTCTGTAGATCTATTTTTTTTCTTATTCTTTTTGTTTGTCTTCTTCTGTGAGTGTGTGTGTTTAGTTTTCTCTCCATATGTCGTGTATTTTATTCTATGCTTAGGCCTTTGATTTTTTTGATAGGTAATTATAGGTGAAGACGGGTTTTGAACCCAGGCCTTTGATGCCGGTCAAACTTCTAAAAGTATCTATTAGGCGGGTTTAGATTTATGGAAGAGGTATGTAAGTTTTGGGTTTAGGTCTTTGGTAGAAGGGAAAGGTTTTTTTTTTCTTTTCTTTTTTGACAAGCAAGTGGGTCAGTGACTCAGTGGTTAATAATTAATAGGTGAAGACGGGTTTAGTACTGCTATATGTACTGTTGTTGCAGCACTGTATGCAGACAAAGACTGGACGGGCGTACATGTATAAAAATGGAGTCTGCCATAGAAATAAATTAAGCTGGAATAGGAATTATCAGAGATGAAAGATGGGCTAAAAAGGATGGTCTGGGTATTGTTATAGTATAAAGAAAGTATAGGGTTTGAAGAGCTTCAATAACAGAAAGCATTAAAGAAGGATAGTTGCAATAATTTATATCACCTCATTTTCTCATTCTAAGCTTTTACTTCCAGTGTGAAAAGGACCCAATTAGGGTCCCCCAGTTATAGAGGTTAAAGATAAAGATGGTGCAGAAACAAGGTTAAAGGTACTGTGATGCAGGATAATAAGCACTGATACCAAAATTATGATGTAGGGAAGCCTAGAACCTGCTTATGTGGGCCCAAAAGAGATGTGTGGAAACTAGGACAGAATTTAAAAAGAACCAAGTAACTGACTATAACAAACACACAAAGTATTTTTAGAGCAGAATTAGAGGGATGAAAGAGCAATAAGAATACTGAATTAGATCAGCAAAAGAGTGTAGAGTAGAGAAAAGAAGATTGTTTTAGGGTTTCTGGAATTACAGGGCAGAACCTTGAAATTACCAAAACACCCTTGCAGACACATCAGAAAGCTCTGCAATTTTACAGGGTATTAAATATGTCTATAGGTGATTCCCATGTAAAATTTAAGAGTATTTCTGACAGGTTTAAGTACAAAAAAATATAAAAAGAACAATGCTGCAGTCTACTTATAAGAAATAACCTACACCGGTGTAATGGTTTCTAGAGCAGAAAATTAACAAAAGAAAGATGGGATTCAAAAGGACTTTGATAGATAAGGAGAGGGATGGCTTAGGGAAGAAAACCCTGAAAAGAAAGAAAAGAAACTACGGTTTTTTTTTGGGGGGGGGGTTGTCGCGAGAAAGTATACCTAGAAAATTCTGTTTAAAAACATCACAATAGCAATCTATAATAGGGATCCAACACAGAGTTTATCAGAGGATTTTAAATGGAATATAGAGATTTAGGAGAAGGTTGCAATAAAGAATAAATCTCAATGAAATATGTGAATGTAGACCACTTACTGTTGTTGGTGATTTGGCTCATGGGATGGGTCCGAATACCCAGCCATGGAATCTTTGTCAGCAGGCCAGATCTTCTAACAGCAGCTAGTGTTCTTCAAGTATGGAGGGTGCTATGGCAGAGTAATAAAGAGACGGAGAATAAAGAATGAAGAGGAATGTGGTAGAAGAAGGAGGATAGTAGGGAGTGGAAAGAGATAGAACAGAGATAGAAGAAGAAGAGAGAAGAGGAAGCCTAGGGACAAGCCCTAGCTGTTCCACACGACTAAGCCATGGGAAGGGAGGAAGATGGAAGGGATAAACCCAAACCAACACAAACTTCAATTCAATAATTCATGGCTACCTCTTACATGTCATTCGAATCTGTTAAATAGGCTATAAGCCTATAAAACACAAAAATAAGAAAGACCAAATTTAGAATCTCCTAAACAACTAAGACATTATCTATCTGAAACTTTTCTAAAAATTGAATTCTAAAACTAGACCCCCTTGGACTTTGCTAAAAACCCACTTTCCTAAAAACTAAGACTTTGAAATACCCTCTACTAAGGAGCTGTCGACCAGCCTTGTGTAGGCCCCACTTGTTGACTTTGGAAGCCCACTAGAAGACAAAAACACCTAGCTGTCGACCAGACCTTGAAATCTCAACTTTACCCTTGGCAATTTTGCCTTGTTACAAAATACCCTTGCATGAAAGAAAACCTAAACCACCCAATGGCACTATTGGCCTTATTACAAGTATATTCAACCCCTAAAATAATCTAAACAATCCACACATGATACAAGTTTTGAACCTTTTTCTCTTGTGTGGAGGAACATACACGAGTCTTTTGATATGTCCGCATCATACTGATCTTAGTGTTTTGCTACTGCTATATGGATTGTTGCAGCGGTACTGTGCACACAAAGAAGCCATACAGGTATAAAATTGGAGTTTGCGGTAGAAATAAGTAAAACTGGAACAAGGATTATTAGGGATAAAAGATGGGGCTACCAGGGTGGTCCAGGTCCTGTCATAGACCAAAGAAGGTGGCTGAAACAGTAAACAAATAGTGATGCAGGAGACCTTGGATTTATCTTAGAAGTTTGAATTGTAACAAGGCCAAAGGGCCAAATCATTAGGTATGTTTAGGTTGGGTTTTTATCATAATAAGGCCTTTTATTGTTCAAGGGTTTTATTTAGGAATATTTTGTCTTAGGGGTTTTGATTTAATAAGGCAAATTTGCCATTAGATTTAGGGATTTTTGTCGTGCAAGATTCGCCTGTTTTTGGCCTACTTTGGACTGTTAAAGCCCCCCCAAAATTGGGCCCAAACAGCTGCTCGTACAACCCTCAATTAGGTTAGTTTAGGATTCTTTTTTTAGTCAAAGTGGGGCCTATGCTGCCTAGTTGACATTCCCACAAAAATTTACAAGTTTAGGAGTCCTTTTTAGTTAGGAATCTTATTTCTTTTAGTAGTTGTTTTAGTCTTTTAGATTAGGAAGTTGGGTCAAAGAGTCCTAGTATCTAGGAAGTTTATTAGATTAGGAATTTCTTTTCCAAAGGATCTTGTAATGCCTATTTAAGGCACTAGATGACTGAATGATAATTAGTGATTGAATTATGGAATTTTGAATGTAGTTCATGTGAGTGTGGGTTGCGACCCAACATTCTCTCTCTCTCTCTCTCTTGTAGGCTGAAGTCATGGACTTCCCCAAGTTCTCTCTCCTCCTCCACGAGTAAGTTTTCTTCTCCCTTTCTCTTTCTTCTTTCTTCTACTATTTCCTCTCCTCTCTCTTTTCTTGATATCTTCATCTTCCTCTTTCTTTCTTCTTTCCCTTTTTTTATCCTTCTTACAGATTCACTGATCCTCCATTAAGGAACCAATAAAGAACCAATCTTTATTTGATTCTTGAGCCCCTATTCTGTAGACAGCCATCCCTCTTCTTCTTCCCTTACTGATCAGACTCCATGAAACCTTCAATATTGGCCCTGAAATCTTATCTTTATACCCTGTTTTCTGTCCTAGTTTGAACCACATCTTCCACAGCCTGTTATTCCCCAACTGTTAACCCCTGTTTGGCATTAAAACAGTCCCCTACATAGCCCCCATCTTACCCACTGTCATACCAAATCTGTCCCAGATTAGGACCTCATTTAGTCTGGTAGTCCCCTTCTTCCACTGTTTTATACCTCTGTTAGAGCCTATATCTGTCCCACAAGTCAGCCTTGTTAAACTCTATTAAATCCCTTTCGACAGTCGTATCTTTAAGCCTCTAATTTCAGCCCTTGACTTATCCTCATTCAGCCTTTTATCGGTCCTTATTTCAGCCTACACGTCAGCCCAAACTGACCCTACAAAAAAGCCTGTCAAATTCTCTAAATCTGTCCTCTGATTTGACCTATTTTATCCACTGTTTTAACCTATTAAATAGTCTCATGATTATCCAATTTCAGTCCCCCTTTAACCCACGCGTAGGCCATTCCCTCGATTGGTTCTGCATCAAATAGGCTGTAACAGGTTGATATATGGATGATTAGTGTTTGAAGAGCTTCAATCACAGAAAACGATAAGGAAGCATAAGAGGAGGAGGAGTCCACTTTGAACTATTATGGAATTTACCATTGATAGCACCTTGGAGTCCACCAAAACAAGTACAAAAGAAGGCTCCTTGTGGAGTTCAAGGCGTCAAATCCCCAGTGAATGCATTGTGTGTGGGCACCTGCTTAGGTATCCCGTTGTAGTCTGGGTGGTAGTGGTCTGTGGGCCCGAGTGGCCAGAAAAGTTAATAGAAATGTACCAAAAAAAATTTACTGCTTTTTATAGAAGATGTAAAGGCTATGAAGGTTTGCCTAATGGGGCCCTTGTGAGGAGTTGGGATAGTACCATTGGGGTTCATATGTATTAAGGGGGTCTGATGTAGTTGCCCGCTTAGGGTTCGGCTTTTCTGTTTGGTTTTTGTTTTTGTTTGGGTATTTCTCATCCCCTCTTCCTGTTTCTTCTCTTTTTTTTAGCAATAAATCTTTTTTCTCATTAAAAAAGAAAAAGAAAAAGAAAAGAAGAGCATGCATGTATTTATAGGCCAAAGTGTTGGACGTCTAGGCCAAGTCCCCCCCATTCCTTTGTAAATAGAAAACCTAACCAAAATAGGAAAAACAATTCAATTCCTATGAGAGAAAAGAAAATCCAACAAAAATATGAAAAAACAATATGATTCCTAAAAAAATATGAAAACCAAATAAAAAAAAAGAAAAAAATACTTTCTGATTCTTATGTTTTACAAAATTATCAAGTTTTTGTTGCTATAATAATACTAGAATATTACATTATTAGGACATTTTAGTCTTTAAAAAGGACTGAGACCAACGTAACCAAGCTGTATGCATTGAAGGTGGTCTCCTTCCATCTGGCATCGTTGTTGGGATACAACTAGGCCTATGGGGCTCAATTTTAAAATCTTTTTTTTTTAATTCTTGTTCTTGGGATGGACTTAATATTTCCATTTTTTTGGTCCTCAATCTCTATCTTCTCTGCCCGGCTTGGAAAGACTTGACTTTGATGAGTAAACAGCTTGATACATCTTGTATAATTTGGGATCTAATTGTTAAAAATCTGCAGTAGAGATCCAAGAGTTGTCGGTTTGTTGTGGGCCTTTTCAATTGACAAGGAACTTTTAATATTTTCCATCTGTGTAGATATACTTGGTAGTCAAAAACATGTTTAATGGCTTCCCTGACTTATGATATGATGGGAAATGGAAAGGGTTTAGAGCCTTTGACTAGAAGGTAGGGAATCATGGTTAAAGGTACTGATCTTAGTTTTTTGGTATTGGTGTATGGACTCTTATAGTGGCACTGTACACGCAAGGAAGGGTTGGCCGTAAAGATGGAATATGGATTATTAGGGATGAATGATGGGTCTAGAAGAGGTGGTCCTGTTGAAATATATTAAGTATATGAACCTAGGAAGCATGGACACTGATACGGGTCACGGGTACGATACGATATGGACATGGCAACATGGCAATTCTTGAAAATGTAGGATATGATACAGCGGGGATACGTTAATTAATTAATATTTTTAGTTAGATTTTATGTTTGAAAATACATAACAAGTATCAAAAAAAATGTTTGAAAACATATCGAAAACTAATTTAAATGTATTAATACATAGCAAAGATGAGATCATTGATAATAGACCTAAAAGAAAAGAAAAAAAAAATAAGAAGAAGAAGCTCCACCGTTCAAACTTGGGGGGAAAAAGAAAAAACAGAAGAAGAAGAAGAAAAGGAAAAATAAAAAAGAAAAAGAAGAAAGACGAGAAAGACGAACTCCTCCTCCCACCCTCTCTCTCTCTCTCTGCCTCAGGTTGTAGGTTGCAGGTTGCCTCTCTTGCAGGTTGCTTCTTTCTCTCTGTCTCTCTCTCTCTCTGTTGCATAGGCTATATCCCTTCTATTAAATACATTGAAAATGTTTTTACCTAAACACCTTTATTTACTGTGTATTCCATGTATCCTGCTGTGTTTCTGCAGTGTCCAACCTTGTCTGAAAAAAAAAATTCAAACTTTTGCTCTTTGATACGGCAGGGGCACTCAGGCAGGCGTATCCCTAGCGTGTCAGTGTCTGATATGTGTCGGACACAGACATGCCGGGGCTTTTGATGTATCCGTGCTTCATAGATATGAACTCTAACCTCTCCTACAACCTTAGGGTTTTAGGGGAGACGGTTAATTGCTTTATTTAAGATGGTATCAGAGCCAAGTTATAGCTTTAGCTACCAGTTTGTCAATTCTCCCGGGCTCTCTGCGTACATGTATGCACATTCTATGGACTCACACCTAGCTCCCCCGTTCATTGTCCAGGAGTGTCCCTCCTGAAGGGAAGTGTTGAAATATATTAAGCATATGAACTCTAACCTCTTCTACAACCTTAGGGTTTTAGGAGAGACGGTTAATTGCTTAATTTAACTATTTAAGAGGTCCAATTATTGTTGCAGTTCAAAGAAAGTGGCTGGACTAGTAAACAAATCAGTTGTAACAGGTCAGTGTATGAGATGATAAGGGTTTGAAGAGCGTCAATAAAACAATGAAGAAAAATAGGAGAAAGAGATAGGTTCAATGACTCCACCGCCACAATTATAGTTACTAGAATTTACTATTAATGGCACCTTAGAGGCTGCCAAAGCAAGAGAAAACGAGGGCACTTCTAACTTCTTTTCAAGGTGTATAGGAGAGCAAAGTAGGGGCTGATCTTTTGGGCTTTGCAATGTAAATGGTGTGAATATATGGTAAATGGGATGCTGGGGAGAGAATGGAATAGTGCAATTAGGAACTGAGTTGAGTTGTTTTTTTAGCTGTTTCTTTGTTTTTGATGGGGGATTGTTTTTCCTCCTTTTCTTCTATCTTCCCTCTCTCTCTCTCTTATGTGCGTGTGTGTGTGTGTGTGTCTCTCTCTCTCTCTTTCTATATATATATATATATATATATCATCCTCATCATCATCATCATCTGAACAAATTTTCAACTTTCTTTCATTACTTCCAGCAGAAGAGACTACATATATTTATAGGCCAAAGTGCTGGATGCCCAGGCCTAGCTCCCCTCCGTTCCTACTAAAACAGCAAACTCAACCAAAACAATAAAAACACTCCAATTTCTACAAAGAGAAAAGCCCAATTAAATAGAAGAAAACATTGTAAATACGAGTTAGCCTTTTTGTTTTCTGTTGGGGCTGGCTTTCTTTTGGCATGGGGATGCCTTATCCCCCTTAATGAATTCTTTTGCTTATCCAAAAAAAAAAAAAAAGTAAACTTTCTAATCCTTATGTTCACAACAATAATTTTTTTTGCAGCAGTAATAATGGAAAATGTCATATTAATGCTTTCTAGAATTTAGAAAGGACTGAGACCAACCTAACCCATCCACACCCCATTGAAGTTGGTCCCCTTCTGTACGGCATCCATGGTGTGTCTCACTTTTCAAAATCTCCCTTTCTTATAGCCTTGTTATTTGGGAGACTTTTCCTGGCTATATACTTTATTATTTTCAGTCCTTTTAATATCATTCGTTCTTCTTTTGTGTGTGTGTGCGTGTTTGGGAGGGGGAGGGTGGTTTGCTATAATGCATTTATGCCTGTAACAATTGGTTGGCTGTATACCACTACGGGCGTACAACAACAACAACCAACAGCCTTATCCCAACTACTTTGGGTCGGCTACACGAATCCTGTTCCGTAATTCCACTCTATCTAGGGCCCACCATGTCTCTCCTCACTACTACAACTCAAGTCAGCATTATCCATGCGTTTTTCTAATTTTATTATTATTTTTGGAATGGTAGCAACTTCATTATGAAAGCAAAGCAAGAAGAAACAACAAAATTCACCAGTGAGGTGAAAAAAAAAATAGAAAACCAATTATAAAGAATCTTATAAACAGAAGCAAAAAGACCATCTTGTGAGGAGAACTTATCTTCAAAGATTCTTTATAAGACCAAATGATTTTATGGACACCTTCTGTCACTAAGCCACCAGCCAGGGACTAGATCCCTATCCTTGTTTGGCAAAGATCACGACACAATACTTGTGTGTGTGTGTGCTCGTATCATTTTAACAACTGGTTGCTTGTATACTACTGCTTAGTACTGTAGGAGTCTTGTTCTCAGTGTATCAGTGCTTCTGAATGTTACTGATTTGGGGATATAGTTGATCATGCACATTTTTGATAGTAATTCTCATATAAAGATATTGAGTCATAAAATGGAGTAGATCGATTGATATCTGACACAGTTTTGTTAAAAAGAAAGGTTTGGATTCTTATGAAAAGATCATAAGAACTATGATTTGCACTCCTCAAGCGCCACATATCTCATGACCCACCACCGGTTGGGTCACTCAAGATATATCTTATCCCAAAATCAGCATGATCAGATGATTCCAGTAGTGTATATTTGTTGTATGTGTTTATTTAGACAGTAAAAATAAATTTCATAAAACTTTGATGATGATCTCGATATCAGATGGTTAAAAATCATTTGATCTTACTGATTTTTTGTGTCATGTAATCTTTTAGGAGGAATACATCAAGTGGTGGGTCCTGAATCTCCTGATATTCTGTACATGACATGTGGCAACTGAGTAGGGCACCTCATAGCTCTTAGGATTAGGGCAGCCTGATTGTAACTCTGCTCTTCTAAAGACCTTGTGAAAATGAGATTCAGGTGTCTGGGGTCCAACTCAGTTTAGGATGTGGATGAGCATATGCAAAGTTGGATCCAGATGATCTCGGATCCCATACTGATCTGACTTAATTTGAAATCATCCCTTTTAAGGGTTATCTTTGTGAATTGACAAACATGATTTTGGTTTTCCCAGCTTGTGCTTAACTATATTTCTGATGGCAGGGATGAGTATTATGCATGGGGATTGCACCAAGTAGCTAAAGCTGTGAGCTTTTTAAATAATGATTGCAAACTTGTAAGATCCATCACCTGAGGTCCATAATTATATGTTCAATTTGTAGATATATTCTGAAATTTAGAAAAAAACTTGCATCTTTTTAGATTCATTTCGCTTTGGTAATTGGAAATTGATGCAGTACAATGGTAGGTATACCAATTCAGTGTAGGAGAATAGACCAAAATAATGCAGAAGCAAAAATTTAGTTGAAACAGTTCAAAATTGGATTCTTTGAACACTTTCAAGTACCAAAAATTCATGAATTTGAAGGGGAGGATTAGATAGAAGGATGTAGAAGGGTTTGATATAGAAAAGGGAAAGAAAAGAGGAAGAAGGAACCCAAGAGGGCAATTTTGAAGTTTCTGGGTAGAACCCGAAATTATCAAGATACACCTAGTCGTGTGTTACAAAATTACCAAATTTTAAAGATGAATTCTGATGTACTAAAGGTTCTATGTTCCAAATTTCGTTAAATTTGGACAAGTTTTGATTTGTCAAATCATGGAATTTTAGAAATCTTAATGTCCTTAGATGGTGGTTCCAGTGTGGAATCTTTTTCAATAAACTAGCAAAGAAGAAGGGAATCAAAGGCAAAGTTTAGGGGTTTAATAAGAGATTCTTAGGGGATCAAAAACCCTAAAAAAATTCAAGAAAGAAGGTGTCTAGAGGGGAAGAAGAAAGAGAGAAGAAGAGGATGTTGTTGGGATTTAAAAGAAAGAGAGATAGGGAAGGGGGGTTATCACAACTCAACCCTTAGAGAGAGAGGATAATAAGGGCCAATCTCACAACACTCAAATGTCAAAATTCAATTTATTCTTCACTGATTTAATTCATGTCTAGGGGTGCCTTTAAATAGAATTACAATGCCAAGAAAATAGATACTTTCCTAATTTAACGAGTTCTAAATTTTTAAAGTTGGGAGTTGGGACTCAAGTACAAGGTTCAAAATGTCGGTGTCGGTGGAAATATCGGTTAGGCCAAAATAAGACATATATCGGAAATGTCGGAAATA
>JAOXJP010052349.1:0-15970 GCA_025762735.1 Platanus orientalis
GCCAATCAGGATTGTCATCAGGCCCCGCCGAAACCAGGAAATCCCCAATACTAGACACAAATTTCTTCACCTACCATTGCCTCTGCTCGATCACCCCCATTCCTTCGTCTCACCGATGGATTTGAAAAGGGAGTGGGGATCTCTTTTCCTTTGTAATTAGCTTATTTGGCCTTTTGTCTGCTCTGTTGGGATTTCTCATCCCCTTAATGAAATTTTACTTTATCAAATATATAATGACGATGATTCCGCTCCAGCTCCCCACTCCACATTACTACATTTTCCTATGCAAGCCCAGAAGATCCTCGAATTATACTTATACCTGTTTATAAAGAAAATTACCTTTTCCCAAAAATAAGAAAATATTAAAAAAATAAAGATGAATAAAACAAAGAAAAAGAAGCACCATACAGTCAACTTTTCAGAATTCTTATTTTAATACTCAAACTGAGTTATAAGTAAACAAATAAAAAATGACCCATCACAACCAAGCATTACTCAATCTTCCCAACCCAGGAAGGGAAAAATAAGTGGCAAATACAGCAAAATTTTGTTCAAGATTTCCTGAAGGAAATGTTACAGGCAGTGAGCGTTTCTGCAATTATTAGATACAATTGCACCCCAATAGGCAAGCTGGACTTGGTAGACTCATAAATCAGGGGTAGCATACAGAGGAGCTGGCAAGAAAGGGAATGGAGCAACAGAAGCATAAGCTACAGGTGGACGTGGTTGAACCCCAACAGAGGATTCCTTCCTTGGCTTGTTCTGAGGCTTATCATTCTCAATATCCTGTGCCCAAGTTTCGGATGATGGGAGTCTGGTCAGCATACTTGGATTTGTTTCTTCAAGGCCCAGCTGGTTATCAGAGAGGCGATGAAATAGCATCCCAGACATAAATACAGGAAGATAGAGAAGGCTGGCATGGAACATCCTCCTGGCATTTTTTGTTGTCCGATCTCGATAAAATGACAGTGCTGCAGCACTGATTGCAAGAGTAAGAAGTGTCGATTCGAGACAAAACCATCCAGAAGTGATGCCCCCTACAGACAAGTTAGTAATTGAAACAATTACATAAAATAGCCTAGAAAAATAGCAAGCTCAATAACGCAGGAACTGTACGTCAGTCACATCACTAGACCATTATCAGTTTACTAGGTTCAAACTTGAGAACAATTTTATTCAACAACAAAAAAAGCCCTTTCATGACTCCACCAATGTTCCTGTACTACTGGTTGTAAGTCCATATTAAAGAGAAGATTCATGTCAGGTTTTCTGAGAGCATAAAATCGTTAGGCAAGCCTATATGAACATAAATCCTGAAATTTTTTGCTTCAAGAACGGAATGGTAGAACAGCATTCATGTAGCTGACACCCCATTAACTGGGATAAGGCTTCATTAAGTTCCCACCTTACAAAGATATCTCCATGGTAAAAATAATAATAATAATAAGACCCGGTACATATATACATGCATACATACATATATGTGTATATAGATATACTGAATGATCTAGAAAAAGTATACAGATCAGGTCAAAGTACAGGTCCAAAACCCTTGCATTTGTGCCACCTACATAAAACAAGTGAGGATGATCTATTCCCACGGTGTGTGTGCATGTGTGGAATGTCTATGTATTCGCAACCATAGCTTGCCGTGTTTGGCATTAGCAAGCAATCTATAAAGAAAATCAAGTGACATATCATGACTAATAAATAAATAAAACAGAAGTCACAAAATGTGAATTGTACTCCAGTACCCATACCCTTTAGAATCCCCCAAGCAACCTGTTTAACAAGACATTGTAATAACAACCATATAAACCAGTCCTAGTACCCCCAGATCTGGGGATCAGGCAAATATTGACATTTGAAACCAACCCATACACTGGTAGCATAAGATAGAAATGCATCAAAACTCCCCATGCCCATATCTTAATGTCAATAGAATATATAAATTTGAAAAAAACAGTTTAAAAGATGAAACAGAACAATAAATACTATTACAACGTTGGAACCATTGAAATATCAACTATATAGACCAGTCCTAGTACCTGTAACGTAAGATAAAAATGGGTCAAACCTCTTCTCCCCCCCAAACATAGTTCACGTATCGACATGAAACCATCGATACTTACCGATACATTTCTGTTTCCATGGGTTCCGATACAAAACCAATATGTATTTTTGAAACTACGTGGTTTCAATGATACCATCGGTACATCTCATCGATACCGTGTACTTTTTGTCAATAAATGTAAAATTTTGAAGGGTATTAATGGAAACCCATCGATAATGTATTGAAACCAAAGGAAACTAATGCCAACCTCTATAGAATCCATTCTTCATCATTCTTTTTCTTTTCTTTTTTAAAGCTTGATTTATACTAATATATACAAATTCAAGGGTTCCATTTGATAAAAAACTGTGATGTAATTTCACTTCAAATAGATTTCAAAATCGAGAAATCTGGTAAGTCCTAATTAATAACTCATTTAAGGCTAGATTTTATATATTGCATGTTACAACCCAATCTCCACATTCACAAAGTTGGATTTTTTTATAAATTGATAATCAAAAATTAGTAAACAATAAAAAAATAAAAAATAAGACTAAATTCACATGGTTTGGTTTGATTACTATATATGACATAAGCATGCAAGATCTACATAATTCTAAAATATGGTATTTTTCTGAAAAAGAGTTATTTATTTATTTATAAAATAATAAAAACAACTAAAAATTGTAAAAAAATAGTAAATAAGAGAGTACATAAGAAAACATATAGTTTCTGCTTTTCTATTCTATCACATGTTTTACAGCATTTTTTTATTATTTCTTATGCGTATGTAATGAGGGTATCAGTTCCCAACAACCATCACAAATGATTGTTTGCATATGTAACAATACATATGTGTATTAGCATTTATTCTATCATTTCTTAAAGTTTCATCCAAAGCTTTCACGATTTCCATGATTTTCACATAGTTTCCGATATGTTTCCATGGTTTCCACAATGCATTTCAGTTTCCATGGGATTGAAACCTTAACCGAAACTTCGAACCTTGCCCCCAAATGCATCAAACCTCTTCCCCTCCCCATCAAAAAGGGGAGGGGGGCATAATTTGTTCCAATTCAATGAATATGGCACATCAGTAGGAAAGCATGTTGATGAACAAAGCAAGATAACAATGACAAAAGTAACTTGGTATTCTTAGAACAAGCTTGACAGACACTCAAAGTCTCAAACTCTTTTTTTTTTTTCTTTTTTTTCTTTTTTGAGAACCAAAGAGAATTTTATTGATAACTCGATCAAGTGCTGGGGAAAGCATATTAGAATATTATGAACCAATGAAGTGATTTGACTAAATCTTTGTGAACTCAAAATATAGCCCTCCTTGCATCCAATTTGACATGTGATTTTCAAAAACTCTGAAATGGAGTATATAGGGAGAATATTGCACCTTGAAATGTTCATCACTTAGGTTGCATCTGTTTGCACAGAATATGTTGGAAAAGAAAGTGTCAAAGAATCTGAATGAAAATCGAATTTTTGGACTGAAAACAACAACAACAAATGAGAGAATATACCTTGGTTAGAAAATGACGTGAATTTCTGAGTGGCAAACAGATGCTGCTACTTGGAAGTCTGCCCAGAAAATTTAGATTTTCTCGGCAAAACAGACAGATTTCTTCAACAAGTGGTTATCCCACATCCAAGTGGATATGGGTACACAAAACAGATGTGGCACAACCACTGCTTTGCCAGCTGCAGTGATCAAGGTTTTCTTTTATTTTTCTTTTTCAGGAAATGACAACTTTGTCTAAGAGCAGAGAGTGGTTACATGGTATGGAAGAGAATTAAGAAAATATGGGAATAGTGTAAGTGGCCACTGTCAAAGGCATCATGGTTGGAGGAATTTAATCAAGGGGTTGCAACTTGCAAACCTTTAAATTCATATCAACTGGTCAGCTTAGCTAAGACCATCAACTCATGAAACACAGAACAGCCCACACGCAACCAGACATATAAAATATTGAAGTTCCCAAGACTAATGTGGATCATCTGAATGGATATAAGGAGAATTTTTTTCTTTTCTCCGGTAGAAAAATAATAATCAGTAATATATTAAAAGAAAATAAACTTAAAATTTGGGAGTATGGAACCAAAATTAAACTTTCGAAAGAAAAGATTTATACTTGGCACTATAACTTACAGTCATAGGCTAAGAACCCCAGTGGAAGCAGATACAGGCAATTCCTCAAAGACACCAAAGCGGTTCTCCGACCACAAGCATCAGTAAGTGAGAACATTCGAAACCTGAAAAAGCAACATACAGCAAAATATGAGAACTAACCACATTCACCAAGTTAATGACCACGGATTAACACGTTCGCCTGACTTCCACTTAGACCCACCTATGATGCAAATAAAGCTTACATGCCACAGGTTTGGGACCCAGAACAAAAGAGATGTTCTGTGTCAAAAATCAACCAGGCTTGACAACCCTAATCATCTGATCAGCCTTTTCTGTTCCTTTCTTGACATTTTCTACTATCATCACTCAGAAAAGTGAGACAGATCAGAAGTTTAGGGTCATTCCATCAGGTCAATTTGTGCCTTGATCTCCAAGTCAGGTTTAATTATGACTGTTGAGTCTTCTTCACAAATATAGATGTATGGCACAAGTGGATCTAGGTGACAGTTGGACGGACAGGTGCCTGAACATTGTATTTGACATATTAAGTTTTTTTTTTGGATACTTATTTGTCATACTAAGTTCAGATCCCCCGACTTCATCTACTATATGCAAACTCCAAATCATACCAAGCAAACATACCCTCCAGCAGTATAATCATTGCGGCACAAGTATGCAAGGGCCATAAAATGTGGTATTTGCCAAAAATATAGAGCAGCTGGGAGAATCATCCCATTAATTGCAACGTTACCAGAAGCTGCTGCCCAGCTAGAACACAAATAAAAAAAGGTGTAAGTGCATATGAAAGAAAGACATCAACCATGAAAAAGCTAGCACATTTGAAGATACTGAACAATTAGACATGTTGTGAACACCATCCAAATTCCTCCAAGAGTAACTTTAATTATCGTTTACATGAATAATCAGTGTTGAATTCAATGAATTTCGTTAATAGAATCAAGTGAGGGAAAATAAGGCTTATCTGCATCATCCAGACAGAGAAGCCACATGTACTTTATAGTGACAGCATGACATGGTGTTGGGGGGGGGGGGGGCAAAAATAAAAGAAAAGAAAAAGTTCCAAGCCAAGAGGGAAAGAAAACTTTTCTCATTTTTAATCTATAAGAAACTTATCAGAAGAGTACGGGAAAAGGGAAATAGAAAGTTCTCCAAGATGACAATTATGATCTAGAAACACCTCCGGCAGTCAAATCTAATCTATCATCAGCACTTCTATGTGGAAGCATGATTCAAATTTTCATTGAAACTTACTGTCATCAAAATTCAAAAAACTTGACAGAATTTACCTACGTATTTTGGGGAGAAGAGAATAGAAAACAAGGGAAACACAAATATTCCCTAATTACGGTAAAAACTCAGTAATATATCAACAAAAATTTGATTATATTGACATTTCAGAGATATACTGCTGCCACTCCAAAAGGTCATTACCCAGTGTCGGTCCCATAATTACGGGGTGC
The DNA here is from genome assembly GCA_025762735.1 of Platanus orientalis. Classification (NCBI taxonomy): domain Eukaryota; kingdom Viridiplantae; phylum Streptophyta; class Magnoliopsida; order Proteales; family Platanaceae; genus Platanus; species Platanus orientalis. Next base: position 5,675 of record JAOXJP010052349.1, read on the forward strand.
TGGGAGGGGTGGATGGGAAACAGACCTAACCTTTGGCGTTTTGCACAAAGTGGCTGCTCACCAGACTCAAAACCATGTTTTTAGGCTGGACAGCCCAAGCTGCAACCATTGCACCAAAGCAATGACCGTTAGAAATATTGCTGCCACTCTTCGCAAATATTCTCTCTTCGTCAATATTTCCACAAATTTCTGCAAAAAACGACTCACATCATCGAAAGCTTGGGATTGTAACGGAGATCCCCATTGTTAAAAATTTACTTTCCAAATGTCCTTCAAATCCCGAAATGTGAAAGAAAGTGGGACTGTGACTTGTCAAGAAGAAGAAGAATATATGGCCATGTTTCATAACATGATGACTTAGGCTCAGCAATGCAGATTTTGGAAACCAGCGGTTCCACCTAGGGTGAAAGCCTTTTCATGGACTGCAGTATTGCACTGTATTACCACTATGGACATGCTTAAAAAAAGATGACCTTTCATGCAATTGTCCCCTCAGTGGTGTGTACGCTATGCAAGAAGGAGGGGGAATCGGTCCACTACATTTTCCTACATTGCTCTTTCACATACGAGGTATAGGTCTATTTTATTTCTCACATAAGAATCAATTTGGAAATGCCGAGAGAATTATCCAAATTGTTCTCATCTTGGTGGAGCTATGGGGCCAATGATAGAAGCAAGCAGTTTGGGGAGGATATTTTGCATGTTATTATATGGGGAGTATGGCGGGAAAGAAACAATAGAATTTTTCAAACAAGTTTAGAGGCAATGGAGAGGTGATTGAGGCTATCCTTAGGGAGGTGGGGAGTTAGTTAGTAGCTAATATGGAAGTTAAAGGGGTATCTCTGTCTGACTTTGTACGAGATTGGAGGACAGTCATCTCATGTTCCTCCTCTTCCAGTCAAAATCAAGTGGATCTTGAGTGGAAGCCTCCTCCGAGTGGTAAATTTAAGCTCAATTTCGATGGGGCCTCTAAAGGGAATCCCAGACCAGCGGGGTTTGGATGTGTACTATGCAACCACAACGGCTTCATTTGTAAAGTTGTGTGTGACCCACTAAATGTCTGCAATTCCATAAGAGCTAAAACAATGAATTTGTTGTTTGGCCTAAGAGAATTGAGAAAAATGGGCATATTAGGTTGCATCATTGAAAGAGATTCAGAGGTCATTATTGGATGGGGTCAGGGGAATGAATGCAAAGCATGGAGGATGTGGGACCTGATTTATGAAGTCAAAGAGCTCCAAGCGGAACTAAGGTGTTCTTAGGTTCACATCCCTCGGGAACAAAATTCAATGGCCGATAGATTAGCAAATTGGGGAGTCGGACAAAGTGAAATTTTTAGTGGCATTGATATCCCATTTTAGTATGTAGGATCCTTGTATTGTTGTAACATTATTGCTCTTTTTGTTTCAATAGAGATCGTTTAATTATCGGAAAAAAAAATAACAACCGTGTTCATGATAGAAACCGGACAACTACTTCGAGCCAACTTGGAACTTTACATGGTATTGACATAGTTTCAATGATGCAAATGTCTTAATATCACCCAACATATGTCAATGTTGACTAGGACTGTCATGAAACATTACCCACACTAACACAAAATATAAATTACATAATAACTTCATTTTTTCCAATTGATATACCCATGTTGTTGCCTATGTATGATTACCTATGGATCTCATCTTGAAGTCAACAGAAGAGGATCTCTAGCGGGGAGAGTGAGGTTTTCCGGCGGGGAAAGTGAGCATTAATGGTCTTCCCTTAGAATGGTCCCCCTTGGGTGGGCTCAAAGTGGTGGCGGTTTCAACCCTTTAATAGGTTGGATTCCAACAAGGGTGATAGATTCAGAAAGGAGTAGAATGTCTTGCCAAGTGTAAGGGGCGATAGGGAGAGCCGAAAATCTAATAAACCAGTGCTTATGAACAGAGATTTGCCTCAGGAGAAGGTGTCTATTGTTAAAAAAATTGGTCGGAAAGTCTAACGTCAACAAGGAGGAAGCATCTTGTATAAGTCAACTATGGTCCTACCTGGTGGGTCGTGTTGTGGGCAAGAAGCTTTCTACTCAAGCTTTGGGAGCCTGGGGGAAAAGGTGTTAAAAGATTTCCCAAGAATTTTAGGTGAAGTCCATGCCCGACCTTTTTTCTCTTCACCTTTCCCTCGAATGATGAGGCTTCCCGCGTCCTTTGTGAGGATTGTAAGGAATGGACAGATGGTCGGATGCTTCTCAACATGTGGCATCCTAGGGCTGGGTGTGATGGTTTTTCACCAGTGAAGGGGTAGAATTCAAGTTTTCGACATCCTAGCCAATCTATGGGGTCTACCAACGTTGAAAGTATCGGCGAATTGGTGATAGATGCAGAGGTTTCTTACATGCAGAGGTAGCCAGGCAAAAGGGTGTCTTCTCTCGAATGGATGAAGATTTGTGTAAAAAAAACCTTACAAGGCTCCTAAGACAATCTAGATTACAAACGGTTTGTTCATGTTCCGTTTGGTGGTTTGGAAAAAGGAGCTCCCAATGATCGAACAGGCCTCTCAGATTTTTCCACAAGATAGCCAATTTGCACGACAAATCAAATCACATTGAGAAGTTAAGAAAGGGAAATAGTTGGATCCACAGAAAAGATAAGGTGGTCAATCATATTGTTTCCTTTTATCAAGAGCTTTATAAGAAGCCTTTCAAATTTCGATTGGTGCTTGAGGGGATTGTTTTAATAGGCTTTCAGTAGATGTTGTTTCTTGGTTTTATCAGTTTTGGGCCGTTTGAAGGAGGATAAAGCTCCGGCCCAAACGGTTTTCCTATGAAGTTATACAAGGTATCTGAAACATTTTGGATCAGGAAGTGATGAGGGATTTGGTGAAATTTCATGAGAAAGCGGTTTGGTGTAGGAGCTTGAGCTCTACTTTCATATCCCTTATCCCAAAGAAAGTTGGTGCAGTTAAGCTACAGGATTCTTGGCCTATTAGCTTGGTGGGGAGTTTTTATAAGCTATTGTCCAAGGTTTGGGCTTCAAGGGTGAAGGAGGTGATGGACTCGCTAATCTCACAATCTCAAGGTGTTTTTGTGAAGGGTAAGCAAATTTTAGATTGTGTTTTGCTGGCAAATGAGTGCAATGATTCTCACTTGAAATCGGGTCATCAGGAGGTTGCATCCAAAGTTGACATGAAGAAGGCCTATTACAATGTCAATCACGGCTTTTTGGATTTTGTTTTGAGGTAAGTAGGTTTTGGTCATAAGTGCAGAAACTAGGTAAAAGTTTGTGTCTTCTCCCTTCTTTGCGGTATTGGTGAACAATGTTTCCAAGGGGTTTTTCCAGTGCAGCAAAGGGCTTATGCCAGGGGATCCGCTATCTCCCTTTCTTTTAATCCTGATTACTGAAGCTCTTGGCAAGTTCATTCAAAAGGCTGAAAGTGTTGCCTTATTAAGAGGCTTTAGTATTAGATGAGCAGATTATGTCCATGAAAGAGGGAGGTTATCAGAGATATCTCGTCAAGTAGAAACATCACCCCGACATCGACAATACTTGGTTGACTAAGACAGAGCTACAGCGATTGGACCCTTATATTCTAGAGGTGACAGTTTCCCGAGCGGGGAGAGTTGAGGCGGACATCATGCCTAGAGGGGGTACACTTCAAGTATATCAGAGGAGGAGGATGAGCAGTTCCATGCTTTGGTTCGAGTAGTGGTCTCCACTTTCTTGGACATGTGGCAGCCCAAGGAGATTATAGATTCGATTCATGGACACTTGGAAGGACTTGACACAACTCATATGCCATATATTTGCTGTTTTGGTTCTTTATTAGATTACTTGTCTAGGCTTTTATGTTATGCACATTCATTAAGGGTGTAATTGACTTTATTAAATGTAGGGGGGTAATTGTAAGTTTTCTTCATTTTAGATAAAGGTTTAGTAGTTATTTCATAGTCTTTAGTTTATTTTGGAATTTCTGGTTAGGGGAGACATTATAAGCCTTCCCAAACGTTTAGAAGGGAAGAGGAATTTATTTGAATTTAAAGAAATTTTCTAGTTTCTTGCATTCTCACGGCTAAGGTTCCCTATGGCTTGTGTGTTGCTAAAATTTAAACTAGGAGTGGTTTCCCTTTGGGGTTTGTGCACCTAGGTGGAGGCCTAGAACATGAATTTCTTCCTCTCTTTGTTTTCTTCCCTTTCTTCTTTTTCTTCATCATCTTCCTCCCATCCTTAATACAGTCCATGACCATCTTCCCCGCCATCTTCTCACTAAAGATTTTCCAGATTTGCTTCTTCCCCTTTTATTGGAAACCCTCTCTAACTTTGCTCAACCTTTATATTCATTGTTAACTCCTTCCCTTTCTTCACCTTTATGAAAGAAGTGCAATTCCAGCCCATTACATGCTTGTGGCAGCCATAGAATTTCTCTTTTTTGATCGTGACTCGTGAGATTGATTGAAACCTAAATTCCAATTTTACGCCTATTTACTCCTAGATTTGAGGGATATTTTAGTACTTTTATTTGATTAGAATCTGTGGGGAGTTAATTAAGATCATACGCCTGAGAAGGGAGCAGTTCTAATGCTATTAGAACCCCTAATAAGAGAGTCCAAGTCATATGTTTAAGTCCAAGGAGGGAAACTCAGGCTGGAGGCAACTTTGGGGAGTCCTACTACTTTGGAACTCCTCCTTTTATGAAGATATTTTCCAGATCTAAAGGGGGAGTCGTGCGATCTCTATGTGGGGCCATCCTAGTGCCACATGGGTTCTTTATTAGAGATATTTGAGGGAGGGAATCTGTCCAGAAATATCCACACAATTTTGGCTGCCTAAAAGAGTCCCTATCAGTTGGGATTCTTCCCTTTTAAGAAGATTTTCCAGATTTGACGAGAGATCATGCGATCACATTGTGGACCCCCTTATCTGCCCACTTGGATTTCCTCCTAATATCATTTTCTGGGAATTTTTCTGATTTGGGAAACTACATGTGGGGGCAGCTTTATATAGAGTCCTATTACAAATGGACGCTACCGTGTGAAGTATTCAAGGTGGGATTAAGAGGCTGTACGACTGGCATGGATTTCCTCTTCTAGGTGGTCTGCAACAGACCAACTCTAAGCATACGATTGAGCATAACAGTAACACTTCTGAGGACTAAAGCATTTACATGTATTGGGGTTTTGTTCATCACCAGGTCAGCTATTTAAACATGGATAACTTCTACTGTTCAGCATCTGTAACAGCCTATACAACTGGAGTATATTGTTCTGCTGGTTCCTTTAAGTATTAAACTCTTAATCCTATTTTTAATTCTGCTGCCAGCACTTTAATTAATCCATTTTAAACCCTTCGAATCCTCATATCAGTCTCTTTCCATTAGCTTTGAACTTTGACTGTCCAACACTATGAACAGCCCATAAACCTATAATTTTTACAGCAAGCGTTCCTTGTTTGTACTTAGAAAAGTGCTAATTACTATACATTAGTGCAGCTTGTTTCTTAGTTGGATATATGTTTGTACGTATGCTTGGGTTAAATTTTCTTTAGATCTTTATAGTTTCTGATTTTCAGCATGCCTAATACTTACTGTTGATAATTCCCTAATCTGAAATTTTAGAGTGGCATTGGTTGAAGAGTAGGAATCTAGCTTATGTGATCAAATGTTCATGGCATGATTCCTACGAAAGCAAGTACTCTCATTTATTGAAAGCAACAACAACAACAACAACAAATAGCCTTATCCCAACTATCTCATTTATTGAAAGCAAAAGAAAAAAGAAAAGAAAAGAAGTGAAGACTACCTCCTGTTTGCTTTTTCTATGGTGGACTCTAAGGTGTTGTTATTGATTGATTCCATAAACTATAGTTGTGGTAAATTTTATTAGAGTCCAAGGTGAACTCGTTAATCTTTCTCCCATTCTTTGTTTATTGTTTTAAGTTTTCGGGTATTTATCGTCCTAAGCTTGCTGGTATGGACTTTCCCCAACTGGATGAGCAAAGTAGAGTGTGGCTTGAAAGACCTATCTCCATGGAGAAGGTCAAGTATGTTGTTTAGGGTTTCGAGGGGGACAAAGCACTAAATCCGGATGGCTTTTCAATGGCTTTCTTCAAAGCTTGTTGGGAGGTGGTAAAGGAGGACTTAATGGAAACCATTGAGGACTTTGTTGTTTCTGATTTTTTGGATTATGGTAGCAATGCCACATTCATTTCCCTCATGCCAAAGAAGGGAGGCGTCTCCCAAATTTGAGATTTCAGACCTATTAGCCTTGTGGGGAGTGTGTATAAAATCCTCTCCAAGGTGTTGGAGGACAGGCTAAAATCAGTTCTTCAGCAGGTCATATCTAGTTTTCAAGGGAATTTTATTGGTGGTTGTCAAGTTTTGGATGGGGTTTTGATAGCTCACGAGGTTATTGATTCAATCCTTAAAGACGGATCCAGCGGAGTTCTTTGCAAACTTGATCTGGAAAAAGCCTACAACAGAGTTAATTGGGGTTTTCTGGACTATATGATGCGGAGGATGGGTTTCAACTTATAATGGAGGAATTTGATGAAACAATACTATGGTTCTGTCTCCTTTTCCATTTTGTTGAACGGTGAATTGATCAATTATTTTTAAGAGTTCGAGGGGCTTGAGACAAGGTGACCCTCTTTCCCCATTTTTGGTCTTAATTGTTGCAGAGGCCTTTAGGGCTATGCTTGCTAAAGCCTTCTAGGGAGGTCTAGTCAAAGGGATCCCTATGGGTAGAGATGGTACAGTTATTTCACATCTTCAATTTACTGATGACATTGGTGATTTGTAGGGATTCCACGAAACAAATGCGCCTTTTGTGATGTGTTATTACTTATTAGATGTTTTAAATTGGTGTCAAGATTAAAAATTAATATATCCAAAAGCAGGCTTTTTGCAGTGGGTCAAATACCAAACATCGACATCATGGCTGAGATTTTGGGTTGTCGGGTGGATTCCCTCCCTTCCACCTATCTTGGTCTCCCCTTAGGAGCTTCCTTCAAAAGGAAAGATTCTTGGATGTCGGTCCTTAACAGAATTCAGCTGAGATTGGCTGGATGGAAAGGCTTATACCTATCCAAGGGGGGTAAGCTCACCCTCATCAAATTCGTGCTTTCCAGTCTTCCTACTTATCATCTCTTCCTCTTCGTTGTTCCTTCTTCAGTAGCCAATGTGATTGAGAAGATGCAGAGATTATTTCTTTGGGAAAGATGGAAAGGCCCCTTGGGTCATCATCTTGTCGCTTGGAATGAGGTTTGCAAACCCGTGCATCTAGGAGGGTTGGATATTAGAAGAATTCAGGACTTTAATCGAGCTCTCCCTTCCAAATGGCTCTAGAGATTCGGGATGGAAGCGGATAGCCTTTGGTGGAGAATTATCGTTGGAAAATATTGTTTGCTCAATAAGTGGGAGACGAAAAAGGTGAATGCTCCTCATGGGTAGGATTATGGAAAGGTATTGTCCTCCAGTCAGAATGGTTCAACCAGGCTATTTCTATGAATATAGGCAATGGCAATGATTGTCTCTTTTGGTCCGATATATGGTGCAGCAATAGACCTCTTAAGGTAGAAGTTCCATTGATTTTCAATCTCACTTTAAACAAACTAGCTTTGGTGGTTGATTACTGAGATGTTGGCTCTACCCCGAACAGTTGGAATGCACGACTTCGAAGATATTTGAATGACTGGGAAGTCGATCAAATGGCTTGGCTTATGGATTGTGTGGACGACGTCCATCCTAACTGCGGCGATAGGGAGGATAGTTGCAGATGGGTCCCCGTCAAGAACGGTTCCTTTTTGGTGAGGTCTGCTTATGGTTTTTTGGAGCCGAGGGGGGAAATTGATTTTAAATGGAATGACCTTTGGAAAATTTAAGCCCCTTCCAAAGTTCTTTTCTTCATTTGGACGGCATTGAAAGGTCACATCCCGACTTTGGACCTTTTTATTAGGAGGGGTTCCATCTTGCCTAACATGTGCTCCCTTTGTAAGGGTGATGAGGAGTCGGCTGATCACATATTGATTCACTGCCCCTTTACTCAAGAGATTTGGTCTTCCATTCTCCTTGAAGTTAATATGTCATGGGTTAGTCTGGACTGCTGCCCTTCCTTTTTTTCAACAATGGTCTATTCTTCCAAGGCATTGTAAGGGCTGGGTTCTGTGGCACTTGTTCTTACTAGCGGATTGGTGGTCGATATGGATTGAGAGAAATCAACGTATCTTCAATAATTATACAGAACCCTCTTCCAACATCCTTAGAAAATCTAAAGAAAAATGTTTCTTGTGGGCTAGCAACTGTAAAGTGTTTGAGGGATAGTCTTTATCCAATATTAGATGTAATTGGGCTAACATTGTGAGAAGTGGGTAGTCCTCCCTATTGTCTTGCTGGGTTGGGGGAGGGGGTGGGGGGATTCCTTATCCCCCCTTCCCCCTTTCTTTTTCTTCCTTAATAAATCTTTTGCTTTATCAAAAAAAAAAAAACATCTCTCAATCAGATTAACACTACGAACATTATGCAAAAAAGTGTCCAAACATGGCACGTTTTCCACATATTTGTGTTCTTTCAATGGAGAAGGGAGAATTCCGGAACCATATCATGATTCATTGCAAGTATTCATGTTTTATTTGGAACTTCTTTGTTTCTAGAATTGCATTGCTTTAGGAGATGCCAAGCTGTTTGGTTGCCATTATTAGTCAATGCAATGGGGGTTGCTTAGGCCCACATGGCAAGATATTTTGGAGTGGAGTTCTTCGTGGGGTTTGTTGGGGGATTTGGAAAGAGAGAAATATAAGGATTTCAAAGACAAAGGTAGGGCTCCTTTGGAGGTAGAAAAGTCTAGCCCATTCAGCATAAGTTAGTTGGATGATGGTTTCTAAGGATTTTCATGTTATTTCTGTATATTATTGCAGGATTGGTCTTCCTGTTTGTTTTTTAGAAGGTCTTTGCATATGTTAGGTGTGTAATTGTGGGTTCCTCCTCCATCAGAAGCATTGAAACAATATCTGGTGGTTCTTATCTGGGAAACCCTAGTCCATCCAGCTTTGGTTGTGTCAAAAGAGATTGTAATAGTCAATTTATGTGGGTGGTATGTGGTCCACTAGGTATTTGTGATTCTACAAAGGCAGAGGTCCTTGTTCTATTGATGGGATTAAGAGAATTAAAAGATCTAAGTGTTGGTGGTTGTATTGTCAAGGGTGATTCGATGGTGGTGATGAATTGGGGTACCAGGTCAGCATCGGGGTTAACATCTTGCTTATTTGTCAAATGAGATTATGGACTTACTTAATGTGCTGTCCATTTCCCTTTCTCATGTCCTTAAGAAAAGGCATGATGTGGCTGATTTGTTGGCTAAAAGAGAGGTTGGTCTTCCTGTAATTTTCAAAGGAAACTCTAAGCCGAAGTGATGTGTTGCTAGCAGTTTCCTCTGTTGTACACTTTCTTTTATTTTCTGCTTCATAATAAATTTGATTGTTATTCATAAAAGTAAATAAATAAACTCACCAATGGTGTTCTCCATTTTTTTTCTTCACATAAATTACCCATAAAGTTTTATTGCTAGTTTAACCATTAGCCATCCATAATTCCCCAATAGCTACATGTAGATATTTTCTGTAAAGCTTCAAGACTATATTATAAATAAAGAGGTTTACGATATAAGGCTTACAAAATGAGTTGGCAAAGTAAATAAGATTTTGCAAAGCTAGTATCAAAATGATATCATTTAGCAGTGGATATATTAAGATTAGCTGTCATGTTCAATTTGGACGGTATAGGACAAAACATGAATGGGTTAGACTCAAATTTTCTACTATATTCCATCAGATAACTGAAGACTTTTACTGAATTGCTTGATGAAAGTGTGTCATGACTCACCTCCAACACCATAACACCGGAACCTTCACCTATCCTGTAAAAAACCAATAAATACTGAATTATAGCAAGCAAATTATAAAAGAACTAAAAGATATTACAATTACAAAAAGAGTTTTGCTCCTTAAGCACAAATTCTGGACACGTCACTGTACATTGATTCTGTACCCCCAACAGTAAATGGGCCAGCCTAGAAGACTTCAAGAACAAAAATCAGCTTGGTTGGATGATTTTTTTTTTTTTTTTGATAATTCTTGATTGGATAATTTTGAAATAATTTTCAGGAAAATTATGTGAATTTATCCACATCCGATTGTATTATTTTTAGGCCTATAGATCTCCTAGGCGGGACCCACTAAATGTAAGGACACAATCTTCAGCATGTCCATGTAGGCCGGATTTGGTAAGACAACTTAGAGAGTGGCTAAAGTTGGAATGACATCAGGGCTGACA
>JAOXJP010052360.1:0-15969 GCA_025762735.1 Platanus orientalis
TGTATAAGAGACAGACCCTAGCTAGTCCACATGGCTACACCATGGGAAGGGGGAAGAAGGAGGGATAAAACCCAACAAAACCAAAGTTTAATTCATAAATTTATTTTCTTCCAATACAAAAACATGCATCCCTTTATATAGGCTCAAAACACTAAGAAATAGCAAAAACTAAAATAGAAAATCCTAAATTAACTAGCCTACTTGCTACCTAAGACTTTCCTAAGCCTAAAACTGCTACAACATTAACTTTCTAAAAACTAAACTACCAAAAAGTAAGTCCTTCTAGAGGATTTCATCTAGCACTCTAAAAGGGCCCCACTTTGACTTATTAACTCTCTAAAATTACTAAATTACCCTTGACAACAATGCTTAATTACAAAATACCATTGGACTAAAAAACCCAAATTACCCCTGGCTCAACTGGCCTTCTTACAAGTATATCCCAACTCCTAAAATACTCTAATTAACCCACATACTTCACAAGACTTTAACCTTGTTCTCTTGTGTGGTGGCACATATAAGAGTCTCTTTACAATGTCCACGTCAAGAAGCACTTGCAAAGCTACAACAAAAGGGATCAATGTAAGTCTGTAAGATTACCAAGAGGAATTCGAACGTTTGTCAAATCTCATGATTGAGTTACTTGAGTCACTCATGATAGATTGGTTTGTCCGTGGTCTCCAAGATAACATCCGTAGTGAGGTAAATATCTTAGAACCGAATTCTTTAATTAAAGATGTTAGTCTTTCTAGCAAAGTTGAAGATAAATTATATACATGACAACATCCAACGCATGCTAATATGGGAAAATTCCTTCTTCCAAATGTTAAACTACATTTGGCTACTCCTACACCTACATTGATAATGGCTCCAAAGCAATCTTCTATAACTAATAGCATAATCATCAAAAAACTCTCACCAGTGGAGATGGATGAACATTGTAGAAGGGCGTTATGTTTTAATTACAATGAAAAATTTAGTCAAGGGCATCAATGTAAGGTTAAACAATTATTCCTTATGGAAGGGAATATGTCTAATGAACATGAAGAGGAAATCTTAAATAAAATAAAAATGATCATGTGGTTGAGACTACCATGGATTGTTTAGAGATCCTACTTCATATTTTAGCTAATATGACATTTTTTTCTCAATTTTCAACCTTGAGGGAAAAATTGTGCATTTAAGGAGGGTGGAATGATATGGTTCTTATTGCAATCTTTCTTTGTTTATGTTTATTGTATTTGTATTTCTCCATTTAGTCGTATTTATTTTGAAAACTTGAGTAGGCATAGGCTGTGGGAATTTTTCTTTATAATGTAAGGCGTGTGTAGGTTTGAGTAGAGAAGATGAATAAAAATTTCTCCTTTGGAGATTTGAGGCCCCCACCCTCAAAGTGGTTCTTCTTCCCTCTTTTCTTTGATTTTTTATTTATTTTCCATATCGTGTTCGGGTTCATATTAGACATATTGAAACAGTGGGATTTCATGGAGGAATCATCCACCTTCAAAAGACTTGGCCACATCCCATTAGGAATGTTATTCATTTCAACTTCAATGACTGTTTGTCACGTAATCAAAGTCTGTTAAGGATAGATAATGTTTCTAGAGGTGGTGAGCAGAAAATTATTCATGTGTTCTGCCCTTTTGGCATTAGGGCTCCTCCTTTTGCATGAGCATAGGCTCTCTTGAGTCTTATTTACTCTACCATCACAATTGAAGGGGAATCAAATTTACCAGATAGGTCGGGTTTTGCACAGGCTTAGGCTCTCGAGTCTTCTTAGTTACATGATGTTAAAAAGTGTTAATATTACAGAAAATGCAACCAATGCATTAACAAGGATATCAAGAAATTAAAATCCAAAAATCTAAATTCAAACCAACATTAAATTCTACCAAAAGATTTCAAATCACAAATACTGCACAGGTGGTATGAAAACAATGGAAATTAAGTTCTTTATATGATCAGTAGATTTAGTCAAAGTATCATAGACAATTAGAAGACACAGATTTTTTTTTTTTTTAGAAAAAAGGTCAATGAGAAGATTTGTATAACATGCTATCATTTCTGTACTCACACATACAAATTTCTCTTCATACTTTTGAGTAAATGAAGAAAGCAACTTTTCTTTTATACCAACATTTTGATTAATGGTGCTACAACTTTGCTGGTGATACACAACAGGCTTGCAATCTTGTTTAGACATGATTCTGACATATGGAAGCTGAGGTGGAAACACAGATTGAAATCATGTGACTCTCCAGGTAACTCTCTTTCCATGTAGCAAGTTGCAACCCAATAGCGTTCTGCCATGTGGCAAAGAAAGTTTCTTTCCAGCCTTTGAAAAAAAAATCCAATAAAATTCAGGAATATTTAAGGGCTATTATTAGTAGTGAAGAAGTGTAGCACAAAGTTGGCCATGGGGCTGACATGGATGGCACTGTACACATGGCTACAGATGGTCCCATGTAAAAAGAAAAGTCTGCATCTGCAACCTCAGCCCTCCAAGTGGCAGAAAACCCCCTGTCATTGCAGGCATCAAAGCCCATTGCGAAATAACAAAAGCATTTCACAAACTTATGGTTCAATTCTAAGTTGAGGTCCTTGAGGATATATTCCTGAAAGCTGAAAACACAGCTGACTACTTCTAATAACAGAATGTTGACCAGAAAAAGAAAATTAAAATTAAAAATAAAAGAATGCTATTCACAAATATATATCAGAGAACAATAAGTGTTTTGAAGCTTGCATCATCCAAATCAGCTTCATACCATCCAATGACTTTAGAAGAATAAAGGCAATTGTCCAACAAACATGCTAAGAAATCAATGATAAATTCAGATGCTATCCATGAGACCGTAACTCGTAATATCCATTTAATTAATAGCTCCAGGTATATTTCACTATACCTTCATAATCAGGTACCTCGGACGTATGGCCAAAACTTAACAATTCGAGAACTATAAGCCAGATTAATATTAGCTTTAGATGGACCCGCCAGTGGCAGAAGACTTGGAATGCCAAATTGTGTCCTTCCAGGTAAAAGTCATCCATAAGAACCTTACTCCTTTTGCCTCTCTCTGTTAGTTCTACAGAAAAGCAATAATGTTTCAATAAAAAACTCTGAAGTTGAAGATGCATAATTTAACCGTTCTTTATAAATTATAGGTGATATTAAAAAAGATCCATGAATGTTAGGTAAAGAACAAAAGAAGTGGAAACTCCAAGTACGGTAAGAGAAGGAAAGAAAGGGAAAGTAGGTATCATCAAACTGCCTTGGCATAATTCATGTTGTTAATAATGATAATAACAATCTATGGTATTATAGATAGTAAAAAAGATTATCAGTATTTTGGTAATAGAAAGACTACAGCAAGATTATGGTGCTCTTATACCTTTTTTTTTTTTTTTTTTTTGTGGGTATACAGAAAATTCCAACTATGTTGCATACCAGAAACAGTTTAGTGCCCAAACGTTTAAAAAAAAAAAGCAAATTAAAGAAGAAAGAAAGAAAAGCCAAGTATTGCCGAAGATACACTCATACCACAGTTAATTGGTTAATTACCGCATTTAGTTTGGGGTTAATCTTGGTTCATTCCATTGACTAATTAAATGACCTTGATTCATTGATTTTAGTCATATGATTGGTTTTTCAATTGATTGGATACTGTTCAATACAATTTTCTGTAGATTGCAATATCATTAAACTGATTTAGTATATTTTAATTGTAGAACCAAAAGCATACTAGAAAATTTTGATTTAGAATACATTAAATAAGAAAATTAAAAGCACTTTTGAGATTTCATTGCTATTAATTTTTTAGGCCTGATTATGAGCTAAAATGACTAATCTTTGCTCTGTTTTCTATTTTTTTTGGTTTTTTTCCTTTCATATGATAATTCTTAGCTCAGTGGTCAAGAGAAAGAAGGCTGCAATCATTTTGATGTTTGAGGTCAAACTATTTTCTGAATGAGTCACTGTAATTCATTTTGATTTAAGAACATTGAACTGCAATACTTACTGCTATTCAACATTAAACTAGTTTTTGAAAGAGTTACTTTAATTCACTTGATTTGGGAATACTGAACCATTCCCTTGTTAGAGGACTTTACCTATTAATAAATGTAGTAGGGACCCACTTTTATAATAATTTACTGAAAGTTTCCAGGTGTGGTGTGTCTCTTGAATTAAGTGAATTCATGAGATTGGAGCTTTGACCTATGTGACACATATACCGCATACCATGTATTGTGGAAGTACTGCCCTGTGAACACTAGTGGATAAAATCTTAGCTAAAAGCTTGTGAGAAAAATGACAATACATTTAGATTGAATGCAAAAATGTTGATGGCAGCTGTGAGAACCAAATCTTATAGTTGGCATGCACAAACTATAATTGGCAGCACTCGACCATTAATCCATAACCAAGCTATGGAGTGCATGGATTTTGCAAAAATACATCAGACCAAAGGAGTTAACAGAAGCTTCAAACAATAGAAACACTCAACTTCTACTTCTCAACAACCAAAAACAAGAATTCAAATGGATATCTAAGATTTTCATACATGGATGCACCTCTTCAGAAAAATCTAACTCACCTCTAAGTTACAGATCGATTACATAAGCCAACAATACCCACCCCTTTATGGGTATGTCAGTTATCACAGTACAATCAAACTACAAACACTATCACAAGGACTTCCTTCCATAGTTGAATCTTATTAAAATCTTCAAGTTTAATCAAATCAATTACCATACCCACCTTGAATAAATTCTCCTTTTAATCCAGTCTTCTACCACAAATCACAATGATGATTCAAAAAGGGCAATGCAAACATCTCCTAAATGGCACTAGAGAGAGAAAGAGGCAGGGCAAGACAAAAAGTATTTGCATGAAGTGAAGAGAGTACAGGAACAAAAACTAGAACATTAACAAAGATTATACAATTTTGTGTAAGCCATCCAAAAGCAAAAGAAACCATCAATTTGAAGAATTCAAAAAAAAAAAGCATTATTTTCATCTCTTTTGTCGTTACAAAGTAAAGTTCCTTATTACCAAAAAAACAAAAAACCAAAAAAGTAAAGTTCCTGAACATATCCAATCAAACTAAGAACAAATAAACCATCAAGAAAACCCAGAAACAGCTTACCTAAATCAGCCATGGCTGTTGCAATCCAAGATGGACTGGAATCATTAACAAGGAGAAGAGGGGAAAAAAGTTCATAGACATCTTCAGTCACTGTTGACAATGACTGTTTTTCAACTGCTGCTAAGTCTTATGTTTGGACCCACAAACAATTCCAGAAAGAAAAAGAAGACAAAAAAAAATTCGGAACCGCCAATGTGCTTTTGGCTACTTGGATGAGCGAATGAGAATCCTATCCACCACCAAGCTCGTTGATTGGGTTTATTATCACTATCATCACTTTATTTTAAATTAATGGTGTATTATTGAATTTATTTAAAGTACACCCAAGAGAAGCTTCTCAAATCGATCAGAAGGCCCTTCCATGATTATATTCCATGGGCCAATAGCTCCAAATCCCTCACCGTTTGCTTTTTTAGTAGGATTTCCAATTTTGAGGCAAAATAGAATATTCTATTACCAAAACACTACCACCTGAGAAGTCTTGGGTACACCCAAGTGGGAATGCATTATAAAATCAAAATAAATGTACTGTGACCAAGAAGTGTCTGTGACCCTCTCTCAACCATGTTACAGGCTGACACATGGTGTGTACTGGTTTAAAATGTCAAAAAAAAAAGGTGTTAAATTCAAAATATAGTACCAAAAGGAGCATCAAATTCAAAAACATATCATGTGTCAGTATGTGGTGTGGCTACATAAAAGATAACTTTGATCACATAATATTAATGTTCTATCATGCCAATACCAATTATCATGTCACACCATGCCTGACAAAGGGTGTCTCAGAAAATATACATGGTCAAAGGAGGGTATTACAGTAAGTACTCAGTTAAAAGTACATGTATATTTGCAAATGTAGCCTTCGTCAAACATTGTGCCACTTGCTGGGTAGATACTAGCATGATATCTCTCCATTCTCTTCACCGCCCCATCAAGTGGGCTGCAGAGAGATTCTCATTGATAACTGTTGTGACAAAGAGGGAGTTGTATCCTCTGCGCCACGGTGAGCCATAGACACAAAAGGGGTGGGGCCTATACATTTTTTGTTGGCCCCACCCCCTTTTATATCCGTGGCTCACAATGGGGTACCATAAGGTGGGGCAGAGGATACAACTCCCTCTTTGTCACAACTTTCAATGTGACGAAACAGATTAGATTTGGATTTGTGGCAACATGAAACAAAACAAGGAAATAGAAGGGCAATCACGTTAAACAAGAAGATTTACATGATTTAATAAGATTATCTATATTCATCAGCAAAGACGATAAAAAAACTCTCATTATAACTACATATATACATATATATGGTATGATTACTAAGAAACACTACAACATACTTATAGGTCAAAAGCCCAAAATACTCCCAAACGGACTTCTCTCAAGTTTGGATAGTTGGACCCATATTGGGTCGAAATCTCTATGGGTCACTCTTCAGATCCCACAAACAGGTTGCACTCGGGCTGCTTCCGGACTAATGCAAGACATCTCGAACAATACACTAGTCTTCCACGTTTCAAGTTTCTAATTAAAATATCTTGAAAAAAAAATGTTTGATCTTCCAGTGTGGTGGGGATATATCTAATGAAATTTAGAGAATGAGGAAAAGGGTGTGTTGTAGGCCTTGTGGCTTATATGTGAATTCCTTTAGGGCCCACCAACCAACTAAGCTGCCACAATTCTCAAGTCAATAAATATCAATCTTTGTTACTTTATATAGATTTTAAAATGCTTTATGATGCCAGATAATTTTAAAAGCAAAAGAGGGATGAGAGTAAGACCCTGTCTTTGCTCGAATGTGTTACTTTCGAAACGTAAAAGAGGATGTGTGGTACCATTGGAGTCGTGGATGCTGGCTACCGCATAAGCGCTTGGCTAAAGAAAAAGACACAAGAGCTTACAGGTTGTCTAGCTTTTTAAGGAGAATACCTGTGAAGAAGGGATACACCGACAATTTAATAAGAAAAAAAAATTGGCTTTGTTAAGTGAATAATGATCGGTTTTCTACTTTTTGAAGATAAGAGACCCCTCCCTAACCTACCAACTTTTTCGTTTTCTCCATAAATGTAAGGACATCTGTTTTGGGGACTACTTTTCTAGAAGTTTGGATCGACCTGATTCCTTACACGGAGCAATTTGGATGGTTCTCCAAACCAATAGACTCCATGAGTTTATTATTCCTGCTCTGAGATCGGGCTGGGCCAACCTGAGATTAACCCAGTCGAATAGGGATACATCATAATTTGTAGCCCTGCCCGTGTAGGCTGACGAATCTGTTCGAAAGGGATCTTCTCCTGCCGGCTTACGACCTGTTAAGGTCCTGTCTAACAGGTTGCATAACATGATTGGTGGGAAAATATGAAAATCATTTTTCAAAAAATGTAATTAACTTTTTGCCTCCAATGATGTAGTGTCACCTGTTAGACAGGACCTTAACAGGTCATAAATGAAGGAGAGGATCCGTTCTCGTTTTCGAAGTGTTTACAAGATGAAAGTAAAACTCATCAGGACAATGTCGCCATTTGGACCGGTTGGGATCCAGCACTATTATTTGAAACAGTCAACTTATAATCCGATTGAAGTCTATTTTAATTAAGCCCAATGCAAGCTGGATTTAGGGATTTAGCTACCTTTCACATATATTCTATTGAAAAAATTGACAAGAAATTACACTGAGGATCCTCTCCTGCTCACAAGACCGTCTTGCTATGGTATGCAGTGGACATGTATTCCAAAAAAAATCAGGTGTTTTTGATTGTTTGGAGTACATGTGCACTGCAGATCATTGCAAGACAGTCTTGACTCTTGCAAGCAGGAGAGTATCCGAAATGAAGAAATAACTAGTCAATGGACTGCCCTCGGACACTGGAACTCATGCTGCTTTAACGACAGTAAGCATTTTCATTATTTAATCACATATTAGACAGTGAATATCATGTTCATGTCCAAGTAAGAGATCTTTGGATGTTTAGGAATTTCCAAACAGTATGTATGGTTGTCACTGGGCTGGCAATTTATTACTCCGGACACGGAACATAGGAACCACTGGGCTATCCTGGCTCGGTCATTGGACCTAAACACGAGTCAAGCCCAGCTCTAAGTGCTGATCAGGCCAGGCCAGACAAGTTTGCCTATTGATAGGGTCGAAATGTTGCCACTTCTAATTGTTCTTATTTGGTTAGAAGCAACTTATCATTAAATCCAACAAAACTATGTACAATAAATTGGTTAAAAGATATATTCTGTTAGGGTGGCTTTGATCCCATTCACGCCAAAAACCCGCACTTAGTGGACTAACCAACAATGGTAGGGTAACATTATTCAAGAAAGGCTGGACAAGGTCACTGCAAACTTGGAGTGGAGAACCCAATACCCCTCTGCGTTTGTAGAAACTTTGATTTCTAATGGGTCAGATCATTACCCAATAATGCTGAATATGACACCTTCAACTGGTCCGAGGCCACACGGACCTTTCAGATTCAAATGGTTCTGGACAAGTTACAAGGAGTTTCATGACATTATTAGACAGTCCTAGGAGTCAACTGCACAACCTTCTGGGACAAATCTTCAACTTATACTAAAGGGCCTGATTCCATTTCTTAAGAAATGAAACTCGGAAACAATTGAGCACATTCCTCAGAAGATCCAGTCTCTAAAAGAACGGCTTCAATGGTTATGTAATAGGAGGCCTACTCCTCAAATAGTGAAGGAAATTACAAATAATAAGGAGATGTTGGATATGATCCTTAGGGATGAGGAAATCCTCTAGGGTCAAAAGTCTCGAATCCAATGGTTGCAAATGGGTGATAAGAATATGAAGTTCTTCCACCTATTCGACTATACGACAGAGGTCAAAAAAAATTTATTTCTGCCATGTGAAAGGAGAATGGCCAATGGCCAATGGGACCAATGGGAAACCAAATGTGAGGAGATTTTGTTCTCTTATTATCATTACTTGTTCCAATCATCAAATCTTGATGGGGATAATATTGACAGCTCCATTCCCCTTATTCAAAATAAGTTATCCCCTCAAGCCAAGGTGTTTATCTCCCCTGATGAAATTCAAATTGCAGTGTTTCAGATGGGGAACCTTAAGACCCCCGGGTCTGATGGATTTCAAGCAGGCCAGATTCTACCAAAAGTATTGGGACATTGTAAGCTAGCCACAATTGAGTTTGTCCAAGGATTCTTCTTCAGTCAATTTTCTTTTCTTTGCATCAAGTAAATCAGACTTTAGTTACATTAATCCTAAAAG
Organism: Platanus orientalis; assembly: GCA_025762735.1. Lineage (NCBI taxonomy): Eukaryota > Viridiplantae > Streptophyta > Magnoliopsida > Proteales > Platanaceae > Platanus > Platanus orientalis. The sequence continues at coordinate 9,400 of JAOXJP010052360.1, forward strand.
TGCCCAACCTAGAATATCCTATTCAATATAGGTCACTCAGCTTATGTAATGTTCTTTATAAAATTATTGTCAAAACTCTTGCAAACAAGTTGAAGAATGTGATAGCTGAACTCTTTTCGCCCTCCCAATCAGCCTTCATTCAGGGACGCCTCACCAATGATAGTATCTTCATTACCCATGAACTCTTACACCACATGAAACACCATAAATCTAGGGATCAGCTTATGACCATCAAAATTGATCTCAACAAGGTTGAATATAATTCTATCTTTGCATCAACAATTGTGTGGCATCACCTTGATCATTCTGCCATGTTCTTGTATCAATTGAATTTAAGTGGCAAAGATCTACTGTAAATTGCCCTCTTTGACATAGCCATAAGACAACAAAAGACTAAGATATTAAACTCAGTGCACAGAAATTGTAACAATATCTATTATAAAGCCTTTGGGAAATTGATAATCATTATTAATGCTATATATGTAACAATAAAACGCCTCCCAACTATTTGAGGTCAGCTCTATGATCTTATTTCATTCTATCTAGGGGCATATTTGTTGTTAAATCACAAGAACCCATGTCTTTTCTCACTACTTCAACACAAGTCAATCAAGGAAGTCTTTTCTTTTGTAAGATACCTACCCTGGCATTAAGGTATTCCCCTGGACCCCTAGACACTTAGGATCCCTTGTGGTAATTTTTCCACTAATCATCAAAGAAAGATACACTTGTTTGGGTAAGACTTATTATCACAATTTTTTTTCTTTCCATTCTACACTTCCTCTTGTCCTTTAAATGCCTCAACTTGCAGTATCTCACTCCTTATGAATATTGTTTATATTTTATATTATAATATGATTGGCCTGGCAATAATAGACTCAGATCTACCAAGCCTGGCCCAGATAGAATTTTGACCCCTCTTGAAAATCTTGACCCAACCAGGCCCTATAGCTGGTTGCCACCCCTTAGTTTTGGTCATTCTCATGGCTGATCATTGTTTTGGTAGTCTATTCGGATGACTTTTAGTGCTCTCGTGGGTGAGAAACCCATATTCCATGATACAGTAACCCAGCAAGGAAGCCTGGAGCTTCTATTTATGATATTTACACTCAATGTTATATCTTTATTATTCTGCCCATAATTTGTTCTCAATAGGGTAGCTAACAACATTGGGTTTGAAATCTCTCATATTTGTTATGAAAATCATAACTTGGCATCTGATCATTGGAACTATGTGAAAGTTTTCAAGAGAGTAGTATGTAACAAAAAATCTTTGTATGCAACTAAGAAAAAGAGTTTGGTTCCCTATGCTTCTCTCTTTTTGGCTGATCTTGCAACAGTAAATATGATCATCAAATAATAGACCAAGTTTTCTTTGATAGTAAATGAGTTGACGGAAACTAGATTAAAGCAGATTTCTTGTAGCGCAAAACATCGTAGCGCCCCTAAAATGCCAGCACTGAGTGACATGTGGCAGAAAAAATAAAAATAAAAACACTTTTTTTGCACCCAGAGTTAGGTATTTTTCACTTTTTCCTGCAGCATATCACTTAGCATGTGACACTTCAAGGGCATCGCAACATTTTGTGTTGCAAGAAATTCACTTTAAAACCATATATGTCAACAACAAGAATCAATGAATGTGTAGGCACTAGTGGCGCAAACAAACGGCAGCAACAACAACTACCCTCACCACTAGTAACCAGACTCAAAAGTGTTTCTCCAATTTTCTGATTAGATTTCAATTAAATTTATAATATAAGACAAGGAATTACAAGTACACCTTAGGATAGGCCAATATAAAAATTGACACCTTCATTCAAAATTAGCCTTATGAGAAGCCCATGGTGAGCATCATTTTCTCACTTAAATAGCTCAAAGAATATGAATCAAGATTTTTTTTCCCGTGCATTGAAAATGATAGAGTTTAACTTAATCATTATAGTTCTAATAAATTTACTGAAATTCTAAGTTCATAAATCCTAAAGGAGTGAATAGGACATAATTAAATTTTTTATTCTTTTTACCCCAATTTAATTTAGGTGAGTTTATACTTAATATTTAATTTTGATGTAACTCACTTAAGGTGTTTGGTGCTCTAATGATAATGATTGCAAATATGGAAATGTAAATAACAATCACACAAAGATTACAAACCACAACATAAGAATCTATAGTGATTCGGCCACACCAAAGCCTACATCCACTTTTAACTACTCAATTTATTAATCAATAACAATGATTACAATGAATGAACAAACTTTAAATTACGTGTTTGGTGTCTCCGACAAGCACAACTTTAGTTGTTTCCAAGCTAAAGACTTACAATCCGTCACATGGCATCTCTAACCGTTGACACAATGATACTAGATATAAATACCAAAATGGTTCTCAATCAACCGAATATGGTAATTTAGTCTAAGTAAGGGAATCAATGTTCTAATATATAGTGTGGTTCTAAATAGCTAAATATGCAAATATGGTCAACCAAGGGAAGCAAAGTCTCAATGTAAAGAGTGGCTCTCAATAGCCAAATATGTCAATAGTATGGTCTCTACCAAACCAAAGGGAATGTGTGAATATCTCTAAGAAGGCTAATATGCATAAGTAATCATACAACCAAGTAAGCCTCTATGAAAGAAAATATAAGTGAAGCACAATAAGAGGGCAATGTTACATGGAGATGAGTTATCAAAGAATTCACAAGTAGAGTAGAGGTTTAGATAAACAAGCAAACCACAATACTAACTACAATGTATGCAAACTCCGAAATATGAAACTAAAACTTTATCTCAACCTTGAGGTTGGGAATTTTAATGCTAGGAAGTGTAAGAACAACTGTCATTGACCTTCTTCATCTCTTTTTTTATAAAGGAAACCTCAATTGTGGTCACAAGAGAGAGAACCAACTCTCTTATTTTGAAGTTTGAATGAAAGTATATAGAGAATGTAGAGCTTGTAGACCTCTTATTCTTGCCCAAATCCTTCTTTCCTTTCCCTTTGCAAAGCCTTTAAACCCATAGGTTTAGAAAAACAAAGTTGTTTTTTTATACAGGTCATGACTCTCCACAACCTTTGGAGGAGAATCATCCAAAATGGGTAACAAATCTAGAACATTCATTTCAAATTTGAAATGTTCCACTTAGATTGGAGTGTAACTCTCTTAGAAACAAAATTTTAGAGAATTATTGGAGCACTCCATTTTGGGGTTAGTGTTTCATTCTAGTTTGGTTTAGGGCGCTCCACCTTCTCTAGTTTTGTGTAGATTGGCTCTAAGGTCATCTATAACCATATGGGAGGTGGTCTATGGGGGTCTTGAGGGTCTCTAAGTAAAAAACTTACCCTCTTTTACCTTTACAGATGTAGAATGACACAAATGATGTAAACATGTTGTTTTTATCCTTGCATGATCATGGCTTGCTTCCTATAAGCATTCTTGGTCTTCAAGAGTTATCTTCACACATATTGGACACAAAAATCTCTTAGATTATAGCTTGAACATATCATAGCCTAGTCTGTCAACCCATGTATTTTCCTACTCAAGGAATTTACAACATATGAATTTACACTTACAAGCAAGGGAATTATAACACCAGTGCTAACCTCAATTTCCAAGTTGTCACTTATGTCATGCATCTAATGATGAGTAAATGGCTTAAAAATATTATTTGGGTAACTCTATTTTTTCCACCAAAGAATAGTCTAATAGTTCAAACCCAATGGAAGAACTATAGCTTGTTGTATCTAGTAATCCAATAGTTTCTTCTAAGTATAATCTTTGAAGTTAAGCATTTTAATTTAATAAATTCAAAACTGAGTGTACTGAGTCAAGGAGGTGCCATTATAGCATTTCTTGAAGATAGTCGACGATTCTCACTTGATTGTTTAAGGGAGCATGTCAAACTACCATCGAGATACAACCAAGCTCATATTCAACTCCTTGTCTTTCAAAGGGATTGCACTACCCGGTAGAGATGTATGAGACCTCCCTTAGAAACTTATTTCCCTTAAGAGTTAGGTATTCAAAAATATAAATGAAAACTTGTCTAGATTTTCTAAAAATTTTGATAGAGACACTTATCAAGTTGTTTAACATATAAGAAAACCAAGTCAAGAATAAAATGGTAGCACCTTTAATCGAGTGGAGGTTCTCCTACAAGAACAACTTGGATTGAGGTGGTTTTTGAACCCAAATGATGCAAAACAAAACTCCGCAAGTGATTGTGAATTATTGTTTCAAGAGCTCTAGTGGGTTTTGTGTCCTATGACACACCCATAAAAGAAAGAAAATAGAGGAGAGGTCTTTTATAATGGCTGCACTTTTCTCCCTTTCCTTCTCTTTCACTTCTCTGTTCCCAGTTTTCCTCTCTATTCCTAGTTGTTTTAGACTAATTCATTAACACTTTTCCATAGTAAGCTTCCAACCCATTTTATAGTGATGATAAGCTCTAATCCCATCTCACCAACCACTTATATGTGTCCAATATTGGATGCACATCAATTTGGTCTTAAATTCGTGACTAGGCCTTTTCCGATGCAAGTTGATGGGCTTTATATAGATTGGCTTGCTTTACAAGCTTCATTTCAAAAACTTTCTGAGTAACGGGCCATTGGCGACTAAGCTCAGCCTATCTGCGACTTAGACCATTTACATATCTGATTCAGTCATGAATTCGAGCTTTGATGGGCCTTAATTGCGAACTTGGCTCATTCCATTGGCCTTAATTGTAAATTAGGGTTTAGACACAAATCCTGTCATGAGGCGAAACTTTTAGTTGCGGACTAGTCGCAGATCTCTTTTGGCCAAACTCTTGTTCATTCGTAGACCTAAGTCAAATGCAAATCTAGTCTTATAATGGAGTCATCTAAGATGTCAAAAAGGAATTTTATGACCCTTAATGCGATTTCACATACGTGTGAAGTGCAAAGTGTTTCCTTTTCCACATCCATGATCATGTGGGCACACACTGCTATACGGGAGAGAAAGCTTTCCAAAATATACAAGGTGGGGGCAAGAATTTGTTTACACAGAAAATTCACTACTGAAGCAAATTTATGAAAATACCCCTACCTATGAATGAACCAAAATAACCCACAACTATCTGGTTTAGTCGTGACTGACGAAGGTGGAAAACCCAAATTTAACATATTTTTATATAGAAATGTATAGGGAAAGCAATTGAAGTGCTTTTAGACTCATTGAGCATCTAAAAGTCTAATAGAATAGCCCCATACATGCACAACTTTTTTAATTCATACAAATCATCCAATTGAACAATCCTACACCAAATAGGACATTATTTGTAATTAGTCTCCTATGTCTCATTAAACCCCTATGAAACAGCAATAACGTTAGGGTTAGATAAGATCAATCGTTGATCTTGCGTTAAGTTAGAATGAATGGTATGTATTCAGCCACATCAACAAAACTTCTAGAAGACAAGTGGTAAAAGTCAGCAAGCTGCCTCAACTATTGGCAAAAAATCAGTTGGCGACTTGAGTCCAAGTAAGAGTCAAAGTCAGTCGCCAACCCCCCTCTATATAAACACCTCTCTTCACACGTTGAGGGAATTTTTCATCCATACTCTTCATAAACTTTTCTGCAAGCTTGTGAGCTCTCTACAAAAACTCCCAAGTACCCACACGTTCAAGCAACCAGCATATTCTCCCTAAGTTTTCAAGTATCCATGTTCAAGTCTCTTCACTCCATTGGAGGTAGCAAGTTTCTACACCTCTATACCATTCAAAGGAAAATATCAAAGGCCCAAGAACAAAAAATCATGGCTACAGGTAGGTGAGTTTTTAGTATGTTTGTAATCTATTTTGGTTTAAAAGCTTGAAGTGTAATCATGGCTATAAAGTTCAACCAAGATGTTAATGAAAAATCACTTTCTCTTCTCTCTTTCTTCTATATTTTATGTTTGATTTTCTTGATTTACAAGTAAAGAAATATCCATAGTCATAGGATGATGAACCCTATTGGATTCCACACCCCCTAATTCTCTCAATCTCCAAGTTGGATTGCCTTGTATATTTGGGAATGGCCAAAGGTGGGAAAATCGTGAAAAACAAAGAAAAAAAGAAAGAGAAATGTAAAGGTGTTTTTGCTAGAAGACATCCAAAGAGGTTTTTTTTTATAGGCTCAACAATACTAACCTTCTATATGGGATCTAAATTGAACAATTTTTTCAAAAGGGTATAATTATTTTTTTCTTTGATAGCACTACAAAGATCAACATTGCTATTTGGTTCACACTAAAAATCCCCCCCCCCCAACGAAACTATTTGGTTTTCTAATTTGATATAAATGCTCTGTCCAAGACACCAGGGGACTTCACAGGGAATAAAATGGGAAGGGGTTAGATAAAATTCCAAATTCCCACTCATTTATTCTATATGATGTCCACTGGTGTCCTGTTTTTTATACAGAAAGGATTTGATGCCTAGGATGGTGTCCAAGACACTAGGGGACATCATATGGAATAAAATGTATATTTCATATTCAAAAAATGCATCACCCACCCATTTTATTACATATGACATCCCCTGGTGCCCTAGACACCATCCTGG
>JAOXJP010052371.1:0-15969 GCA_025762735.1 Platanus orientalis
TCTGTAACAAGCACTAAAAAGGGTTGGGCTACAATTTTTTGTGTGTAATCTTTCTATGTCGCCGCTGGTTTCTTTTGGGATTTCTCGTCCCTTTTCTTTAATGAAAATTTCTTCTATCAAAAAAAATAATAAAAATCTTTAAGACACTATACCTGAATAACCTATACTGCTTCACTGTCCCTGTGATGTTCTCTGTTAAAACTCCATACAACCTGCAGTCTACATATCTCTAAACTACCCTATCTCCATCTTACACACACTGACAACCATCTATCCAGTACCTGTAACCCATCCATAAATCTCTGTTCTAGTAGTGAAACCTGCCCAGAACCAGTTTAGGACACATTCCTCTGTGTTTCTTGTTTGTTCCATTGAGTTCTGTTGGGGAAGTTCTGGTAAAGACAACTTATAATTTTTTTGTACTTGGGGGTGTGATCAATATAGGGTTTAGGTGACAATGACATGTTTGTTGGAGTTTCAGCCATCCCTAGTAGAGGTTAATCCTAATGTTGTTGACTTGTGGCCCTTCAAAGTGATATTGGTTTACAGCTTGTTGAAGTGGAGTGCTGCTGGTGTGTTTATGCTTTCTAACTAGTTAGCTGGTGATAATTTACTGCTGAGAATGATCATAGAACAAGAGCAATAGCTTGATCTGCTACTGATTTGTAACCTAACAAGTATTAGTTTTATTAGTGTTTGGCTAATACTTGAGGGAGGTTTGTTAGTCAGCAATCGTAGAAACAACTGGGTTTGTAGTTACTATAAGACTCTTTCGAAGAGGATTATCTGCAGCTTGGTCTTTGTTGGGGTTTTAAGTCTGAAAGAAGGTGTCATTAGAAGCACACGGTTACCGTGGGGGACTGATCTCAGTACCTCTAAACTTGTGAGTTATCACATCAGATTCGCTACCTGTGTATGGAGGTCTGTTAGACTTCACCGTTTTAGCAGCACCTAATACCCTATGCTCAACTCCATCTTTCACCTATTGTTTAATATACTCATACAATCTTCTGTCCTAATCTGTCTAGAATTTTACCACCTATATACCTCACTATTTTATCCATAGAATCTGCCCACAACAACCTATTCTCTGTCTCATCTTAACCCTACATTGGCTGGCCTTGGGGATTCCAGTGAGTAACCTTATTCTCTGGGCTACTTTGCTGCAATAAATTGAGAGTTCTGTGATTACTTGCTGCTGTCCATTAATATCAGTGGATTTAAAGGGAGCATTGTTTGTTAGCTGATTTGAAGTGATGAGATGGTTCTTCTAGTGAACACTAAGTTTGTTTTCCCTTCCAGGAAAACAACTAAAATAGCAATTAATGGTTGGAGTGATTAGAACATTATTTCTACATCTATTATTGAGGAGCTCCTACAAGATCCGGAAAATCTAAAATATTGTGGATATGCTGAAGACCATGTTGTTGCTATTCAATTTTGCCACGGAAGAGACTATGTCGACAGCGCTGAGTGCCTAATGTATGATTTCCCCTTAACTGACACTCCAGTGATTTTAGGCAAGCGATGAATTGAGGAGAGGAAAGTTACTTTTAATAAGGAGACCCAAATATTACGGCTTTATAACCATGATTTATGGTATTGTCTCCAACTCAAGCCTGCTAAGAAGGTACTATTAATGGTAACCAGAAATGTTAAGAATTCCATAGATAAAAAGACAGAAAAGAGCTTCAATGCAATTAAGGAAGATCCAAAGTAGAATCCAGTGAACCTCCAGATCGAACATTTTGCAAACCAGAGTTGTCTAATGAAAAAGGCAAACCTACAACTAATGTGGAGGGTGAAGGTCTTGTTATGGAAGTTGTTGAGCAAGTCAGTGTTGATGTTTTGCGTATGACAAATGAGACCGTAGTGATTGCTGACACATGTACCATTGTTGCCCCAGTTTGTGACAAGCCACTTGATCATATTCCAATTCTAGTTTCAAGTGAGATTTAAGCCATGTTCACTGATATGCCGGTTCCTGACTTTGTGGTGACTCCTGAGCTTGTTGCGTCAAATCATATTCAGCAAGATGAGTAATATGAGGTATATCCATTACTGATTGCCTATCAAAAGATAGTTGCCTACTTTGAGGTCTTTTCTCACATCAGACATTTGCAAAAGGACCGGTTTGCATTACAACTTGATCGTAGGTGGTTTTAGCATCTGCCTATGTGGATCAAGCTTCATGACGTTATTATTCAGTTTCCTTTATAAAACTCGGGGTCGAGTTTTTTCAAACAAGGGGGGTTTGATGAGGACATGAAGATATAGGTGGGACCCACACATGGGGTTAGCAAAGTCCGCAAGTGAAAATTCTTTGGTGCTCTACATGGGATACGGCATGAATAAAGAGATTCGCTTCGATTTGGGGCGAATTTAGAGTTTTTTGAACAACTTGCCATTTTGGAGGCAATGTGGGGTCCACACGTGAAGAGGAGTAAGAATTTGAGAGGATCCTAGAAGTGTTTCGTTTTCTTTTAGAAAGGTCTGATAGAGAGTTTCTTAGCTTATTTTATGTTTTTCATTAATTATTAGAGTAGGACATGAATGGAATTTTAGTTTTTTATATAGGACAAAGTTGTAACTAACTTCAAAATAGGGTCTTTGCAAGGAGAAATCTATTCCACACAATTTGAGAGGGAGAGTATCTTTCTGTTTAATGGTTAAGATTGAATTAAAAGGGGGGGTCTTGGCTTATAAACAGCCCCCATGGTTTGTAATAAGTTTTTTAATGAATATTTGAATAAAATTTTGAAGCAAATTGCTCTCCTCTTCTCAAAATGGTTGAAGATGTTTTTCTTCAAGTTTATCTAACTTAAAACTTAAGTTGGTGATTTCTCAAGTAAAGGATTGTTGATTTTCTTTCAAGGTATTTATCTCTCTTTATCTCTATCTCTATCAACTTTTCTTCATTGTCTTATTCTTATTACTTTTTTCTGGGTTTTTTTTTTCAAAACTTGATATCCCACAGTCCAAAACTCACCTCCATAAGCCTTTTACCATCTCCATAATCTTCTTCACTCCATAAGCTTCCCTACATCAACTGACCACTCCTAGCATCATTCCCTTGCTTCCCTTTCATCACCAACATCCACCCATCCCTTCTATACCATTCGGTCACTCCAAGAACCCAGAAAATCCTCTAAATTTTTTTTATAAGAAAACCTTATAACTGTTGTCCAGATTTTCCTGCAACCCCAACCCTTTTATATTTTTGCACTCCCTATGGCCCAATTTGGTTGCCATGAAAAGATTTTCTCATGACAAAATTTTCTCAATATATCATTTTTAAGTTGTCTGTTTGCCATGACAAGTTGGTTTTTTAATGTTTTTCTTACGATTCTTGTCTTTCTTTTTCTTGTGGGATTTTATTTTCTATTCTTTTCTTTTCTTTTCTTTTTTACATAATTCACAGCAACCAAACTGGGCCTATAGGAAAACCATCTCCTATACCCTGTGGTTGGACTGAAATCACATCTCCTAGTGTTTTCATATTGAAAACATAAAACCCTTTCATGTTCATACCTGTGGTCATGCTTCCCTAGTTGGATTTGGATTTATTTTAAAGAATAACAAAAAAATCCTAAACTTGGATGAACATACCTCATCTATTTGGCTCATAAACATCACTTGGGAGTACTTTCTTTGCTGAGAATTAGAAGAAATCACCCTCCAACAGTGAAGGTATATTACTGTGTGGTCTTTTGCTGAATTCTAGGTGTTTGAAGTAATGCTGGAGACATGTTTTTATATGAATTGACTTGTTTTTAGTGCATTGCCCCATATTTTGGGTGTTCTTGGGTTTGTGCTACATCACAATATAATACAGCATTTTTTAAATAATTAGGTTTATTTGAAGTTTTAATAACTTTATATATTTTTTGTACTGAACAACTGGCTAGTGGAATAACTATGGAGGCGATGAACTCTAGTTAAAGTACCTTGCAATCAAAATCCTCAGCCTAACGTGCTCGTCTTCAGGATGTGAGAGGAATCGGAACACGTTTAATTTCATACACTCAAGAACAAGGAATCGCTTAAAAATGAAAAACATCCACAAACTAGTGTATGTTCATTACAACATCGGGTTCAAAATGAGAAACGTGATGAATAGCAAATCCAAGGAGGCGGATTATTACAATCCAATCGACTTGAACCACATATTTGAAGATAATGACACGGTGGAGCCTTGGACTCATGAATTGGAGGATCCATTGCTTGATGGACATGAAAATGATTGGCTTGGGGAGGCATTGGCGGAAGAGGACGAATAGGCTACTGCTGCTGAGCGTCCTAGTTTCAGGCGTTATAATGATGATGACCTATATGCCTTTACCCATGCTATATTCTATACCCATGATGTTTATGCAGGCGAAAATGCGACAAGAGATGATGTAGTAAGTGTGAGTGGCAATGGTACTATAGGGGAAATTGCTACTAGAGAGACTGAATCTGATGGTGATGGTGGTGCTGGTGTTGGTGTTAATCCGAGTGTTGCTGGTGGATCTCCGAAGCCATTTGGATTTACAGAGTATGATTCTAGTCTTTTATCTACACAGGATACATGGCATTCGATTGCCACAACTCAGCGTCAGCGATACGGTGGTTCTTCTTATAGCAGGTGACAGTGACATGGATACATTGCTGATGTGGAAGAACGATTATGTTCTATGGATGTGAGTGGTACTAGATCATTCTCACATGATGGTAAACACTGTCGCTCCTATGATCAGTAGAGGCATGCTGATAAACCGAGCTCTACTATCCAGTATCGTCTACAACCATATATAGATTTCTTTTCACCACCGATGTAGTTTGGCGGGAATGTTGCCGAGTCCAGCTCTAGTAGTCAGTCTTATCCACCACAGTTTATGAATTTGTTTCCACCACCAATGCAATTTGGAGAGAACATTGGCAACTTGAGTCAATCTTATGTACTACCACCATTTCTTTTTTTTTTTCCCACCTCAGATGCAGTTTAGAGGGAATGTTGGCAAGTTGAGCTCTAGCCAATTTTATCTACCACCAGGTCCACCACAAATGCAAGTTGGATTTGGAGAGCATAGTATTCCTATTCTTCAGGTACATTCACCATATCAAATGATTGTGTCATCATTAGATTCATCTGTAGCACTTGGTCCTAGAGCTACAGAGTCGGAGTCAAGTTCTAGAAGCAGTCGTTGTCATTGACGTCGTTGGCATCATGATGTTCCAGTTCCAAACCCAATTCCTCCACCTATAGGATCGGATGAGCTTCAACCTGTTCAAGAACATATTTTAAAGAGTTTATAAGCTTTCACTTCCATCCCAATGATCCACATGCAATGCCATTTTCATACATTCAGGAGTATCGCCAAGATTCTAATGATGACTATGCTCCTAATCCACCGTAACGTTCATGGTGGAAGTTCTGATATCATGCTAGGTATGTTTATGTTTTTCATCATTAGTTGTATGTTATTATGTATGGTTTGATTTTTATGCACTAGAAGTAATCATATAGGATGTTTGCTTATGAAATATACAATCTTGATCTTTATACATACTCATAGCAATGTTTATTCATATATGATGCACCTAACATACCTAAACTTGCATTCAAACTTTTCATAAAAAGCATTATAAGAATATTAAGAATGTTTCGGAATTTTTTGGCTTTGGATCGCTTTAAGACCAAACAATCCACACGTGGATTGCCGATCCACAATCCAATCCAGACAATTTGATCCGATCCTAGATTAGTTTTGGGGTTAGACGATCCGGTCTAACGATCCGAGTTTTTGAACCATCGTCGTGTAACCTAATTACATGTCCCCCCCCCCCTTCTTCTTCTTCTTCTTCTTCTTCAACGTTTAACTAAGGAAGTTAGCCTACATGAAATCTTGAGCAAGCTAGGCATGATGGATATTTATGCAGCTTAAAGGGAAATATTGATAAGTTATCATTCCATAATATGTTTGTAATAAGGGGTATTTATGTCTCCCTAATAGCACCCCAAATATTCCAATAGGCACACAATGTTTCTCCTCTCATCAAGAAATGACTTTACTACGAAGATGCCCTTGGAGATCTCATTTCAATACCTTGAGTGAAACTCGAGTGTTGGAAAATCAATTAGATTTATGCCAAAGAGATCAACGATTGAAGCTATTTTTCTCCTTCGATGACTGATAAAAAATAGAAATAAGAAAATCTTCACGTGGTCTTTAATGACTTATAAAAGGCATATGATAGAGTTCCTAGAGAGATCATTTGATGGGTTTTGGAAAAAAGAAAGGTCTCATGCAAATATATTGACCTAATTAAGGAGATGTATGATGGAGCAATAACAAGTGTTAGGGCAATCAGGGGAGAGAAAAGCAAGTTTGCGATCACCATAGGCTTGTACCAGGGTCAGCATGATGGAGCAATAACAAGTGTTAGGGCAATCAGGGGAGAGAAAAGCAAGTTTGCGATCACCATAGGCTTGTACCAAGGTCAGCATTATGTCTGTATCTTTTTGTCTTAGTTATGGATGAATGGATTAGGTTTATATAGGAGGAGGTGCCAAGGTGTTTGTTATTTGTTGATGATGTTGTGTTAATCGATGAGACTAGAGAGCAGGTAAATGGCAAGTTGGAACTATAGAGAGATGTTTGAGAATCAAATGGTTTTAAGATTTGTCTGACAAAAACAGAACATATGAAATGCAAGTTTAGTAAAAATAGGAGTAGAAATGAGGGAGTAGTTAAGATTGATAACAAAGAGATACCCCAGAGTGACCATTTTTGTTATCATGGTCCAATCATGCACAAGGAGGGAGACATTGCAGATGGTGTTGCTCATAGAATTAAAGTGTGATGGTTGAAGTAGAGAGGTGATTTTAAAGTGTTGTATGATAAATGGATACCACTCAAATTGAAGCGAAAATTTTATAAGACGGCTATAAGACAGCCATGTTCTATGAAACAGAATGTTGGGCAGTCAACAAACAACACATACATAGAATGAGTGGCCAAGATGAGGATGTTGAGATGGATGAGTGGAAAAACTAGAAGAATAGAATTAGGAATGAATCCATTGGCGGGAGCTTAGGTGTAATACCAATAGATAATAAGATGAGGGAAAGTCGACTAAGATGGTTTGGTCATGTGCAACGAAGACCAATAATTGTGCCAGTGAGAAGGTGTGAGACAATGCAAGTTGAAGGTACTAAAAGGACAAGAGAAAAGTCAAAATTGACTTGGGTTGAAGTATTAAGAAGAAACATGGAAGCTTGTGATTTATCAGCAGATATGGCCTTAGATAGAATGGAATGGCGGAATAAGATTCATGTAGCCAACCCCAAGCAGTTGGGATAAGGCTGTTGTTGTTGTTGTTGTTAACCACCTCTTCCAACATGTACAGTAGATGACTGCATTCTTGTATTTCTCCTTTTAAAGAATGGCCTTCTAAAGATTTCATACTATATACTAATTCCAAATCTCGAAATAAAAGTTTATGAAGAGAGCCCCAAGCTATAAAGTCTTGTAGGAAACTCACAAAATTTCCCCACCCCTACCACTCATCTTCCCAGTCTCTCACCATTTCCATCCTGTCTTCTGTGCATTACAAAATCATCATGCGATTTCATGATACCTTCCCATGTACAAACTTCATAAGAAAAATTAACAATTTGGGGTCCTGATTTTGATTACATGTTCCGTATTTTGTACCAACTATTTCTCTTCCAAACCACCTCTTCTTTGATCAAGACAATCAAACATGGCCACACCACAGAATTATGCACCAGCAAAGAGCAACCAGATATCAACCCAAAACACCAACCCAGTGCAGCATCTCCAGCATATCCTTTCCAAGAGAAACAGACTTGTAAACAAGAAAAAAACCATCGAGTATCAAGGCTTCCCCCCCCCAAAAAAAAAAAACAATGGAACACAAAGACAACCCCAAAAAGCGTAATGACATTTCCCAAAGACAGCTGAAAGAGAGCCAAACCACCAAGATCATTATCGGCCCATAGTTTCTTGACAATCACAGATCCAACTACTCCCACAGCTAAGCACTAACAGCAACTTAACTCCTCCAGCACATCTCGAAAATTTTGTGCTATTTTACTTTGACTCCTCCAGCACCAACACAAACTCCTGACCTTAATGGCCCACATACGAGAACCGAGAAACAACTTAGACAGACTGTCTTGCAAACCAGAACTGCAGAATTACTGACAATATCCCCATTGCCTTGCCTATCTACGGCCATGAGTAGCTCCCTAGCTTCAAATTTTATGTGCTACATAGAAACCCAAGAAACAAAAAACAAAAAAGCAAAACCAAGCATATATTTCAAATAGCTGACAGACATAACTGTTTTATTATTTCCTCTGGGAAAAAGAAAAAAAAAAAACAATTTGTGTATTTTAATCTATAGTATGGATCCTTCAAATCCCCCCAAGAGTACTCGTTTTGATTGACACAATATGGGAATGAGCTTGGG
This sequence comes from Platanus orientalis, assembly GCA_025762735.1. Lineage (NCBI taxonomy): Eukaryota > Viridiplantae > Streptophyta > Magnoliopsida > Proteales > Platanaceae > Platanus > Platanus orientalis. Next base: position 8,482 of record JAOXJP010052371.1, read on the forward strand.
ATCTGTATTACATATTTAGATATGGCTCAGGCAAACCCAAACATTTTAACATAAATTATTTAGATGATTATACAAAAATGTAAGTTCTATAAAGAAAAATTAACAAGGAATCAAATAATTGTTTTTTGAAGGAAATACTAAGGATGAAAAATGCTACTACAGTTCTATATTGTAACCATATAGCCATGTCTTTACATCCTGTGTAAGAGGGTTAAGCAAGTATGAATACTAACCCATACCTATAGCACCATACATGGAAGCATAAATTTTAGTCAAGCCGTTAGTTATAAATTAGGAACACTGAAAATTTGCCAAAAAAAAAACCCATCTTTTTCAGACAAATCAGTCAAAGTAAAACATATAGGGATAGTGATTAGTGAACCAAAGTACATACAGTCATATCCTTAATAAGATATTACGTACTTATGATGTTGAAGAAAATAAATAGATATATTATTATTAGATTAATCTGTATAGCCATATGCCCATTAATAGATTGGCAATCCAGTTTCGAACTTGATACCAATGTTCCTTACCAAATCAAAGCTAGCAAGAATTTAGCAAGTATAAGATGAAACAAAGTGCACCTACTTCTGCTAAATAGAAATAAGTAGTAAATGGAAGTACAAGCCATCTTTAAAAACGAAGCATTCACATAAGAAATAGGGAATTACCATGGACATCCTCATGATGATGAGTCATATCATGGGATCCGTCTAGTTGAACTTCAGACTCGATTCTGCAAAAGCATAGGCATCTACAAATGTTGGAGAAATGGAAATCCACAAAATTCCACTAGACATACTACATCCCAACATTGTGCTTGCTGGCAGCAAAATAATACATTTGATAAGCAAGACCTTGGTTGAAATGGATAAGTAATAACCTATCAAGATCATATCCTCCCACTCCTAGAACGAAGTCAATATCAACAGCTCCAAATGTAGCTTGCTTAATTTGCGCCATCCCATTGATATGCTGACAGAAGTGTATAGAGTCATCAAAAAGGCCAATAACAGAAGTATGTTAAAGAAAAGATGCAGCAAGCCTGCAAACACCTTCATGAAAAAGCTAAATCCCTACCTTAATTCTCTGCAATAGTGCCTCCAAGTCAGCCTCACTGGCCAAATCTATCTGCCAAAACAATTGAATGGGTCAAAATCAGATTGTACAAACTGCTCAAGTTTCGGCATACAAAGAACAGCACAAACAACAAACAGATGATTCAAAGGTAGCACCTAAAAGCATGCAAAGGGATGACGTCAATTTAAAGAAGAGCACAAACAACAAACAGATGATTCAAAGGTAGCACCTAAAAGCATGCAAAGGGATGACGTCAATTTCCTGATCTGTGCATGCTCACCTTGTTCAAAATGATACGGTCTGCATAAGCAACTTGTTCTACTGCTTCATTCACAACAAATCTTGGTTTGACTTCATTCAGATGCTGCAGAGCATGCTTACAGTCCACCAAAGTAACAACTCCATCAAGCTTGACATATCGTGAAACCAATTCATCAGTACAAAATGTTTCAATCACCGGAGCTGGCTTTGCAAGACCTGAAAAAGGAATACTAAAGAATAATCCAAACAGGCAAGCTCTTAAGGACTTGCACCTAACACATTTTAGAAGGCAGTGAACTACATTTCATGAAAGAAGACAGAAATACATATGAAACCAATTTCCCCTAGGACACAGAATACATAGGCTAAGCTTCCAAAAGAGCTACAAAACAATGGCTAGAAACAAATTGACATTTTATTGGAAGTTAGTGTTACTGCTTTGAGTATAGCATGTAAACCTACAAGACTAGCATAGACAATGAGACAGCTAGACCACCCAATGATTCATTACCCCCAAAGTTCTAGTCAGGAAGTAAAAAATGTCAACGAAAATTTAAGTGGCAGAGTAAAGGTTGGCTGGTTTTTAGTTGAAGCCAATATCATTAACAGGACTTCGCTGCTGCTTAATTGATCAGAGTGGCAAAACTCTGAAGCTCCATAGCCTCAGGTTTTCAGCGAAGGCCACTCACTTCATGTGAAACAAGAATAACAAGGAAGAGAAATAGAGAATGGATTTAAACTCATAAGACTGAGGGCAACTTTATGTTGAGAGGTTGGTGCATCCTAATATTATCACGCTCTTGACCATGATGAACCTCATGTTAAATCTGAATCGAGAAGTTCCAGGACCATCAATATAATGAGTACAAGATTCTAGCATTGCATAAAGAACTGTACCTGTTGTTTCTATAACAATATGGTCAAACTTGTCTCGCTTTTTCTTAGCCAATTCCAAAAGCATTTTAACTAAATCCCCTCTCACGGTACAACATAGGCAACCATTGTTAACCATGACAATGTCCTCAGCCACGGAGGAATGGCTTGCAACTAATGAGCCATCGATATCCACCTCCCCATACTGCAATTCCAGAAGAACCAATCAAATCCAAATACAAAGGAAGAAAAAAAAGCATTTTGTAATCCTCACCAAAACCTAACAGATAAAAGTAACAAATTTGTGGAAATTAAAAGTCAAAGGAGAAACCAATTTCACACATGTATTTGGTCATAACAATTTCCTTTTATTTTTTTTATTTTTTTTTTTAGCTTATTAAAAGAACTTGAGCATTATAGTTAAGAAACAGATAAGTTCATACATGAAGAAGATAGAGTCAGCAGCCACCATCCAGAGTGTGTGTGTGTGTGTGTTAACCATTAGTGAGATGGAGCACTTCAGTGCAGGCTGAATGCTCAAAAAGGATGATAAGACGGCAAAACAGACATAAAGGTAGAGAGAAGATTCTAAGATACATACTAGATGGAAGATAAACCCTGTAAAAGAATCAATTGGTGGGAGAGAATTCAGGTAGTTGAGCCAAAATGGTAGGTATAAGGCTCTGATAATATGATGATCATGATCATGAGTTGGTTCTTCTTGTTAACCAGATCTTTTTTAAAGAACACACAATGGATAAGCTTGATTATAAGATAAGGAACCAATAAATTAAATAAAAAAAAAGTGCACAAAAGTGGCTTCAATACATAGATATCATGACCAAAAAACAAAGATTAGGATTTTTCTATGCACAAATTACTTGTTCAGGAAGATAAGCTGAGAATCAAACCAAAACTCCGATAATCTACATATATGTATGATTACTACACATTGGATAAAAGAGAATACACTAGAGAAAATAAAGATAAGTGAATACAAAGTTAAATCCAAGCTTATTTATTATTACGCAAAGCATCCCACTCGGCTATCAAAAGAAAGTAAACTAGAAGAGATGTAATGTAGTGGAAAATAAACACCAGCCACAACAACTATTAAAAACCTATCTTTAATTTAAGGTGGGGACCTTGCATACCTCATTCTCTATGACAGCAATTCGCTTTCCATGCTGAGAAGTTAGAATGTGGTTTAGAAGAGTTGTCTGCAAAAGATAGTCCAAGTTAATTGAAGTAGCAATAACAGCCGAGTGATAGATATATATATAACCAAAATGGCACTCAACAATAAAAAACAAAAACACAATGAGAATAATTCAATCAAAATGGTAAATAAATTATGGTAGATTCATGCTTCAGCAGCTAAAATAAGAAAGACAAAGAAATTGCAATGGTAATAACCATACTTATTATGGAGTCTAATCCTCGATTTTTCAAAAAGACCAGAAACGATAGTAAAAGAATATACAATAATACAGAGGAGTTAACCACATAATAAACATTCGTGTTCAATTTGTAATCTGACCTTTCCAGAACCAAGGAAGCCGGTGATGACGGTGGTAGGAACCCGATTATCGACATTCAATTCGGTCGAAACGGCTTCTGCATTATCATATCTTGGAATCGAACATGTAACCATTCCCCTGGAGGAATTGCAGAGGTGAAATCTTTCCAGATTACCAAACTGGTTTCGCTGTGAAACAAATGAACCAACACTTCTTCTCAGCCATTGATTAATCGAAATTTGCGAAATTGACAACCACGACGACCAATCCATCAAATGAGGTCTAAGGATTTGGTTTTGATAAATTTTTGTCGCTGCTTTCGATAACATGGTAGCCATTTATTTCCCAGTTGCCGGCGAGTTCCGACCACAACAGGCTGTAGCGCGGCTAACGCCTTAAACCCTAACCAGGGTTTTAACGCTCATTTTCTCTAAACTGCAATAACGCCCGGTATTCTAGAAGGTTCGCGTTTCCTTGTATATTGCTGGTGACCCGAGTCCGAGCCCGACCTTGACTCCTTCCTGTCTGACGAGAGTTGACACACCTTGTACATATATCACTTGGCAAACGCCGAGGAGCGGACACAATCCTCGCCACCTCCTCAAGGGCCACTCAGAGGGGGGATCAACTCACTTTTTGGGATGTCATGACGCCGAAGAGCGGACACAATCTTCGCCACCTCCTCAAGGGCCACTCAGAGGGGGGGATCAGCGCTAAAAAGTGATATGTGCCACTTTTTGGTGGCTGATGTGCCTGCTCCCTGGTCGTTAGCGTTAGTTAAGGGGAGCATTCCTAAACCTACCTCAATTAATTGTATGTTACGATCCCAAAGGTTAAAAAACCAATTCTAAATCCAAGTCATGGAGGGGGCAACATGCGCATAGGGAAACCTGGATAAGAGAGAGTTCTTACAGTGTGAAAAGGGCTCCCTCAATCAAAGTGAAAGCCATTACAAAAGGTGAAAAATGCTACTTGACCAAAGAACCGCTACAAGGTGGATATGACTATCTAGATGAGAAGCTTGAGTGAGTGCCACCACAGAATAAGTCACCAAGACATCGGTTGCAGAGCGTGATGGTGTGTTATGATCCCAAAAGTTAAAGAGTTTAGGCCTAACGCTTTCCATCAGTCCTAGGCTTCTGACCTATTGGTTAGGTTCATAATATTGGTTGACCAATTTGCATCTATTAAATTATTTAAAATAATAATATTTAGACCTCTTTTTGGGTAAAGTATTAAAAAAATTCTGGTGAAGAAAACTAATCTTTCAATTGACAGAAAATACTCAGCTTTTAGTTCAGCCCACATAATCTTTAACCACCTTAAAATCTAGGAATTTCCAATAGTGTATTTCTTACTTTATGCATGTTCTTCTACTATGTATTTTTATGTCATTTATTTCTTACATTCTGCATCTTCTGCTATGTATTTTTATTTATGGCATATATCGATAACAATGCTTAACTTTCAATACATATAATGTTCCCTATAATGACGTTCAATATTGCATTCAGGAAATCGCATGTCTCATCTCATGTTTAATTCTCCTATGATTGAGCATGCAAGTCATGTTACTATACATTCTTTGCTGGTATGTGTCATGTCTAAACAAGCGATGACCATTTCCATAATGAAGAATAATTATTCTTCCTAACTCTTAAAATGGTGGCTGATAAATGGCTAGTTGAGGTGCCATGATATGAAATTGTAAGATGTGGGACAAATGGCAATGCATCATTGTTGTCAATCCACAATGGAGACAAGGTTGAAGACATGGTCATATGAAAAATGTAGAAGAGCAAAGATGGAGAGTTGCAAAGCATGGGGTAAACAGTAAAAGGAGAATTTTAGACGAGGCATTCACAACTGGATACATGTTGCAAATCATGGGACATGTAGCAAGAAAACAAGGAATACTGATAACTAAAGGCAATTGCCCAAATTGTTCTATAAATACCAACAGAATATAAAAAAGAGGACTTCTCTCCAACAACATTCAAAACACAGCTCACAGCTGTCTTTATATTTCTTTTCCATGGGAGCTTTTTATCATAGTTTAGTTTACTTTTCTCCTTAAAAAAACAAAATAAATAAATAAAAACCCTATTAGAGTTGATTCAATTGATCTATAGATTTCAACTCATTACCCTTTCATCCTTTGGAGTTGGTTCAATTTCTTCATAGGTACACACCATCCTTCCATCCTTTGGAGTTGATTTAATTCCTTCAAAGCTTTCACCACTCCCAACTTCTAGCACCATCTTCTATCATCATCCTCCTTCCATACCGTTTTTAAAAGCTGCATCAACATCTCCACCATATTGTGTTATAGCAGTAACATCATCTCAAATTATTACAGCATCAACACCACTATCTTCTCAAGATACGGTGACATCTCCATTACCATCTTGATGCTAGTGTATGGGCACAGTTATCCAACGTTGTGAGATGGCTTCAAATAGTGTTATTATCCTAACTCAAGACTGTGTTTGATCAACCAACCCCAACGATCTTAAAACATTAGACGAGACCTCTTCCACCACCAATTGGTTTAAGTTGGAATGGTCACTTAGTGGGCGTTAAGGTGTGTTAGGTGTTTTATATTGTCAATGTTCATTCCAAAACAAAATATGTACATGTTTAGTAGTGGTCATGTAATAAGACATATATGTAAGCTGTACACGTTTGTAAGTCCACGTATAAGTTTGGGAATGCACCATGAAGACGGCCTTGAAGCCATAATGACCACAAGACCATGTGACTCAAGCACATGTGGAAGAATCTTCAAGTCTCAAGTGTGAGCAACCAACTTCCAGAGTCCCAGGTAAACTGGTAAAGTTGGTAAGTCGGGTTGAGATAATTCGTAATGTATAAACAAACTTAAAATGAAGTGTTAGGCATTAACCAAAATCCAAGGGACAAAGGCCTAAAGTATGGGCCCATGGATATATGGGCTAATGGACTTATAATGGAGCTATCCAAATCTTAGAGAAAGCCCAAAAAGGTATGAATATATTATGGACCAAAATTGGTAAAAAATTAAGTGAAATAAAAATGTGTTAAAAATAAAATAAGGTCCAACTTAAAATGGTCATATCTTTTGATCCAAATGTCTGCTCGTGAGTCATAAATACTCTAATTGAACGGCTCAATAAGCTCATTTTAAAAATGGAAAACCAATATACTTAAGATTCTTAAACGACTATATTTTTACTGTTTGAAAAGAGACGTTGGGGATGTTTGAGTGGGTTTTTACACTCTATAAATAAAGACACTAACCCCAATGAATATACAACTTGAATATTTGATTTTATAGTTAAATTAATGTGAAAAAGGGTATTGTGAGCATCATAGTCATATCAAGCCTATCGTATAAACAACTTATAGAAAGAGGAGTTCCTACACTCATCCAACGTGAAGGCTTTGACGGATCCACCAAAGAGTATTCTTGAAGCACTTGTTGAGTCACTAAGTACAAGATTAGTCCATCGGAGCCACTAGATGGAGCGTGCTCATCAGAGTCACTAGGAACACACTTACAAGGGAGTAGATTCTCTAGAACTTATAAGTGAAAGTCCGGTTTTATCTTAGAGGGATAGTGAATAGGATTTATAAAAAATTATTTTAATTAACCCCACTTAAAATTCCAATTCATATATTATTGTAGTTTTTGTAATTTAGTGCACACCAAGATATAGTTCAATTATTACAAGTGCAAATCAATGGCAATTCTTAATTTTAATCTTTCAAT
>JAOXJP010052382.1:0-15968 GCA_025762735.1 Platanus orientalis
TAAAGTTAATTCTAGAGAGTTAATGCTACCCATTGAAAGAAACCTCTGGACCCTGAGCCAAAATTAGGTGCTGACAGGGTGTCAGGTGCCGAAGGGTGGAATAAGTAACTTGATGTTTCTAGGTTGTGTCTAAGTACCCGATAGTCAGACGTCTCGCTGATGGTCTCAAAGGTTCTCTAGGTTGGTCTCCCCGAGAATTCTTTGGGTCGATTCCTTTAGATTTAGGATTCGATTGGTTTATCGGGGTCGGTTTATGGGGGCCTTGGTATCTCTCCCCATCACCATTTATTTGTATAAAATAACTTAATAATTTAAAATAAAATAAAAATGAAATAGGATGTATCTCATCATAGTAAAAAAGCTTAGATGGTTTTCCTTTAGCAAGGTTTTCTTCTATCATAGTTGCATGCTTCTTTTTTTGGTGTTAAAGAGCATAGGCTCATAACTAAGGCTATAAACAAGTTGAGTTTATCGGTACTTTATAATGCCTTGCTTAGGCTAATGAGACTTAAGTTGGGTGGCTTGACTTTAATCAAGCTCAATAAGGATTTGGCATTGGCCCGTCAGGCTTGGCTTAGCTTGTTAAGGCTTTTTAAACTTAGGTTAGTTGTAATTAACTCAAATTGTAATAATAAGCCCAAATTTGAAAACCCATGAATCCTTGATTTAAAACCTATAATCCAAAATCATTAAGATTGAAATGAAAATTTGATTACCCACCAAGCTATATACATACATATATATGCATAACAACAAACATCCTTATCCCAACTATTTGGGGTCAGCTACACGAATCCTATTCCGCCATTCCACTCTGTTTAGGGTCATATCTACCATTAAATTACAAGCTTTCATGTCCCTCCTTCCTACCTCCACCCAAGTCAATTTTGGGCTTCCTCTAGTCCTTCTAGCAGCTTCAACTTGTATTGTCTCACTCTACCTCACTGGTTTTCCAAGACATAATAAAACAACCTAAATCATGATTCTACCCAACTTGGGAACAAAATCTAAATAGGAGCTTCCCATAGAATATTTATATTTTACCCATATAGATCTAAGCCTTGAATGAGAATGGAACCAACCAATTTTCCAAAGCTCTTATGCATATTTTCACTCTAATCATATGAATTTCTCTATTTTACCAAAAAAATATAAAAAATAAGGGTTTGTCTAACCATATTAGGCTCCTTAATCGCAATTTTGATTACAATAATATCTCACGTTTACCTTGCAAATTTGAATCCACGAGTTATAGAAACAAGCTCAAAGATTAAATTTGATTTTAAAGTCTTCTTCAAAGTTTCTTTAACCCTATTGATTCTATAAATAATAGGTATTTCAAAAAACCAGAAATTTGTAAATTAAACAAATAGAAACGACTTACAAACCAGATGAATTGAAAAGTCAGTAACTGTAATTGATCAAGATTAGTGTTTGACACTATGTTCTTATGACAAATTTCGACCCTTGTAGTGATGCTTATGAACTTTTTGAATGTCTGCTTCCCAAGATACAATGATTGAATACACACAAAAGAAGCACTACAATGTGTGTGCCTAGTGAATCAAAACTACATTTCTCTCACTCTCACTCTTATACAAACACTATGATGCTCTTACTCTATTTTTTCTATTTTCTTGGAATGCAGGAAAGACAAATATTTATAGACAATTCATGACTATTCGGAACAAACACGAGAGAAAAAAGAGCGAATGAACACACATATTTATGACTGTTCGAAAGATACATGAGGGCAACAAGGGCGAATGAATAGACACATCTCTGACTGTTTGGTTTGGAATAGACGCAAGGGTAAAAGGGTAGACCACACATGAAGGAATAGACACATCATTTACTTGAAACATTTAGGCTTAAAAAATAATAGTTTATATGCATAGCCCACACTCAAAGCAACCTAGCCCGATTCGGTGCGATGGACACACATGTCTTTTGGCTAGGTCCTTCCCCTCCCAGAAAACTGTGGTACCCCTTGGGGCCCAAGTATATGTCCAAGGAAGAATTTTATAAATCTCCAAATTTTTATGAGCTAACCAATGTGGGACTATTCAAAGTTTTACACCTATTAACTAGTGTTCAAGTGGACACTTTTAGAGACAATTTCTCTTTCACCCATTAACGATTTTTAGCAACCAACCATACAATGTTATTCTCCTCATAGAGGTGAACATAACCTCATGTGGACCTGCCTCAAACATTGTGTGGGTCCCACTTTTATTTTGGCTCAAAGTTGACCAAATAGTCATTTTTTCAAAACTATTTCTAACAATCCCCCACATGAATGAAATTGACTTATAACAATGCAAATGCAGACACAAAGAGAGAAAGAGAGTAATTTTGAAAAGTTGTTGTATAGGGAGAGGTAGCTTGTAGCTTTGAACTTCCTTTGTAAAATACTATCGGATTTACTAGCTAACTAGTGAGCATGATGTCTTGAACTGTTAAACTGTTTATATAAACCAAGACAATAGAATTCATACAGCTTCTTTCTGGAGATAGTTGATTCTCATGATTGTGTTCATTTTGGCCCTTAACAATTCTTAGATCTCACGAGTGTTTTAGAATTAGCCTTACAATTCTCATAGAAGCGGCCCCTTCACACTCATATAGGTAGTTCCTATTAAGAGTATCATGTTATACTCTACTTGGATTTGCAAGGTATAAGAATTATTAAAAGCATAGTTTACCCTATCTTTGTTGAAGGCATCACTTTTTCATCACAGGAGTAGGTAGGAAAAGTTTTCTTTGTAGTGATACTACTAAGTCACACACAACTAGGTTGTCCCTTTGAACCTAGATATCTTGTCAGCTAGGTGGGGTTGCCATTGTCGTGAGTTTTAAGACATAGGCTTTAAACCCATTCCCCTTGATGAGCAGTTTACTTAATTTATAGTCAAGCCTTTAGTGAACGAATCTACAATATTATCTTTTATGTAATTAATGGAAATAATTCCATTTGAGAGAAACTGCTTTACAATATTATGTCTATGACGAATATGTCAAGACTTACCATTATACATATGACTTTGTACTCTACCAATTATTGATTGGATGTCACAATGTATATTGATATCAGGCACAAGTTTTGACCACATTGGAATATCTTCTAAGAAATGACGAAACCACTCAGCTTCTTCTCCTAGTTTATTTAAAGAGATAAATTTAGATTCCATTGTAGTCCTTGCAATGTAAGTTTTTTTAGACGATTTCCAAGATACAATTGCACCACTAAATGTAAAGACATATCCACTCATGGATTTTGTGTCTTTTGAATTGGATATCTAGTTCGTATCACTGTATCCTTTAAGCACATCTGGATACCTGGTTTAATACAATTCGTAATTCATGGTGTATCTCAAATACCTTAGTACCCTAACTAATTGATTTTCAATGATGTACCCCTAGGTTAATTGTGTAACTACTCAACTTACTAATAGTGTATGCTATGTTCAGTTTAGTACAATTCATTATGTACATTAAACTGCCTATTATTCAAGAATACTCTAATTGAGATATGTCATTGCCTTATAGATGAAGATCTACATCTACATGTGTTCTTACAAGACTGTTATCCTAAGTTTTGAATTTTTCAAGTACATTCACAATATAGTGAGATACCCCAAATAGTTGGGATAAGACTGTTTGTTGTTGTTGTTGTTGTTGTTTATTCACAATATAGTGAGATTACGACAAAACAAATCCATCAGATGTTCTAGTAATCATTATTCCTTGCATCACATCTGCAACACCTAAATCTTTCATGTCAAATTTTCTAATTAACATCATTTTGGTAGCTTTAATAATATCATTATTGCTGCCTATAATAAGCATATCATCAATATAGACACATACAATGACATGACCATTTATGAAATCTTAAACATACACAAATTTGTCACACTTGTTTATTCCAAACCATTTGACAACATTACATTGTCAAATTTTTCATGTTATTGCTTTGGAGCTTTCTTTAATCTATAAAGTGATTTAACAAGTCCATACACTTTCTTTTCTTATCTAGGAACAATAAACCCTTCTAGTTTTTTCATATATATATTTTCATTCAATTCACCATTTATGAATATTGTTTTAATATTCATTTAATGTATCTTTAGATTATCCAATGCTGCAATAGCTATTAACATATGAATGAATGTTATTCTTGTAATTAGTAAATATGTATCAAAGTAGTCCACACATTCCTTTTGCTTGTATCCATCTCTTAACAATAAGCCTGGACTTGTATTTGTCAATTGATCCATAAGCTTTTATCCATTTATATCTCAAAGATTTACTACTTGGTGGAAAATCCACAAGTTCCCATGTGTGGTTTTGCATGATGGAATCTATTTCACTATTGACAACCTCTTTTCAAAGAGGTGTCTCTGTAGTGGACATTGCTTCCTTGAAACTTTGAGTCTCATTTTCTAACAAATAGGTTAGAAAATCTGGACCAACTGATTTTGATGTTTTTGTCATTTTACTACATCTAAGTTCAACTTCATCTCTTTCTTGGTCTTAAGAGTTGTTAGTCGCAGTTTCAAAAGTTCTTTTAAGAGATTTTGACTCTTGTGCAAAATTATAAAGAAATATATGTTCAAATAATGATGCATTCCTAAATTTAATATGAAATTCCTTGTCATTAATTATCTTAGAGGGGGTGAATAAGATATATGATTATTTATTATTTCTTTGGTTAGATTGTTTCATTTCTACAATGTAATAAATGGTTGAATTGAAACAATAATCAATACATACAACTTAAGTAGATAATAAATTCACACCACAAGATTGCATAGAGTTTCAAGTGGTTTAGCACTATGGGCCTATGTCCACTGTCAAAAGCTCCTCACTGAGCTAATTAATTTAATTAATAATATTTAACAATATTAAAAAAGAAAATTAATCCAACAAAAAACCTGTACACCCTATAGTTTGGTTTCTCCAACAAACCTTGGTGTCTCTGGTGAGGGTAATGAGAAACGCCTTCAGCGTCTCCAACGAAGGCTCAACAATTACAAATAGATATTTTTAGAGAAATAAATTTCTCTATGTAGTGCATGCCTCTTAATAGGCTGATTTTACTGTGGTTAAAGATCTTAGTAACTGTAAAGGTGATTCTCTACACTTTCAGATGCCTCTTAATAAGCGGATCAATTGAATTTCGTTGCAAAGATAATGTGCTACTTAATAGTAGATATTGGCTTACTAATCAATTCTATTTTAAATCAACCATTACAAGATAATTGGTTAATATTAACGGTAGGATTTTTGAATTAAAACCCTAGCTTTGATTACCTCAAAAGTGATTAGCTGTTAAAGCTTTCATTGCAATTTTGCAGGATTAAGCCTATCAATCACAACCCTTCAATGAAGATGGATCCTTTGTTCAATAAGAGTGTGGACATCGGCATGCCCACTTTGGCTAGCGCTTTTCATGGGGCTGGCCCCTTCATGAAAGAGGGTTTGGGATTTTACTTAGAGTTGCCACCAACTTGGGGTTAATCGACTGAGTTGGATGTCGGTCTTTCTTTTCGGGGAAAAGAAGGAAACTAGACTCAAAAGTCTAGGGTTTAACTCCTAGTACTAGTCTGAGTTCCTCATATTAGGGTAAATTGTTTGATTACATTTGGGGAAGGTGTTAGACACCCCAAATACCCGCCTTTTTAGGGTGGCTTCTCCCATTCATATAAATTTCAAGTTTATGTTCATAATCATGCTTTGTTAATTATGGATTTTAAGTGTTAAAATCTTTTTAATGTGAATTAGAGGTTTACTTAATTTTTCTCAGGCCTAATGCCTGTTTTAGCTTTCAACACTTGTTTTTCCAATGCCTGAATTTTAATTCAAGGGAAAAATAGGTGTTGGCTTAAGAATAGTCAGAAACTACCTTTTAAATTTGACTTTTCTACATGCAAGACACCCCTCAAGGTTTTGGTCTTTAGAGGGATGATTGACCTCTCTAAATAGCTTATTGTTTTCCCTTTTAGGGTTTGAAGTCAACCCTAGAAAAGAGGGGAGAAAAGAAATAAGTTTCATTTTTCTAAGTTATAGGCTTAACATCTGTTTTTCATCTCAAAGCCTATTTTTCCATACGCCTATGGGATCCTGAGTTAGGGAAAGAGGAAGTCTTCTAGGGTTATACTGTGCAACCTTATTGGTCCTGGGTATAGGCCACGTGGAGATATGATCTCCCAAAGTGGGTGAATCAATCATCTGTTATAGACTTAACGCCTATTTTTTAGTTTGACGCCTATTTGTTCAACACCTGAATTTTAATTCAGGGGAAAAATAGGTGTTGGATGTAAAACCAACAGCCAATTTAGGATTTTGGGCCACCCAAGTGGCGCCTAGAGGGGTGGAGTTTCTCTTGGGTCTGGGGACCAGCCTTAGGGTAGACTCACACTTAACTAATTTTTGAAAAAGTGGTTTTTAAGACCCAAGACTGACGCCTAAAAACATCCCAACGCCTGAATTCCTGTCCAACTCCTGTTTATTGAAAAATCAGGCGTTGGGAGGAAATGAGGGCCCATAGAGGTGCTGATGCACAAGGATAACTCTCAAATGTCAGAAGATGTCTTGGGACAGGTTTTGGGATAATCAGGGCTCCCTGGGGTGGGTCTCAAATCTCAACGCCTGAATTTATCCCTAATGCCTATTTTTCCAATGCTTGTTTTTTAATTTATAAAAAAGGCATTAGTTATTGGAGAAAATCTAGCAATTGAATTTCTCGATTTTGAAATCTTTAAGGTTTTGTAAAAACTCTAAAATTAAGCATGTTTATAGCAAGTATACAGAGGAGCAACATATAAAAAATTGAGCTCAAGATCATGCATAAATAATTCAAAATAAATTTCACAAATATTCCTTAAAACTAAGTCTTGAAAGACCCGATTTTTTATGTCTGTTTTGGGGGCCATCTCGAGGCCTTCCACAACTCTAAAAATCATGAAATTAAATACAGAACTCCCTACATATGTCTAGTAAAACATAATAAAAATTGGGATCAAGAAACCCTCTACAAAATTCAAACCAAAATCAACATTGAAATAGGTCAAAAATAAGAATAAAGTAACAGCCTCTACCATGTACCCGAATTAGAGCTATGCTCTAGCATAAATTCGACAGCATAACAGTGGTTAAATGATCATAATTGAGATGTAGAACATGAATTCAAGTAGGGCTTAGACTTACCTTGCCAAGGTTTGGGGGAAAATCAAGCTTTTTCTCTTCTTCTTCCTCTTTTTCTCCTTAAGTTTAGGATTTTTGGTTGCCAACCTCTACCTCAATGAATTTGGGGCTATTTATAGCCCTAAATTGGTTGAATCAATGGTTGGATGGAGGGATAAGGATGGGTAGATGGAGGGTTAGGATGATGTCTATCCTAATCTAGGTGGAAGGCTAGGATTAAATCTGAGTTTTAATAGGTAGAAAGCTAGGATTAATCTAAGCTAAAATGAGGTGGAGGGTGGAGATGAGCTTAGCTAAAATGAGGTGGAGGGTGGGGATCTAATTGTGTTTGTTTGACATGGATTGGTGAGGTGGAAGGGGAGCATGGGAGATGCCTTTTGAGGTAATCCCATTTGTTACACTTTTCAAGGGTGTGATAGGGGATGTCAAATGAGGGGGTTTGATTAGCTTTTTAGGGATTTGAAATTCTAGGGAAAGATCTAAGGGTAGTGAGTGAGAGAAAGGATTAAAATATTCTTATCTAAGGGTTCCACCAAATGGGCTAAAGATGAGAACGCATTAAATGCAAAATATCTCACTTTAGCTAATCTGGAAATAATATCTAATTTTTTATCTTTACGAATCCTCTTGCTGCTTTCACTCCATGTGAGCTCTCGAGCTCGAAAGTCAGCCCAATCAGTGTCAATTTTAGAAGTCACAGATACTCTAGTTGTGCTTGTCCAGTCAGAACCAAATTATGAAAAGGGTAAGGGGTGAAATCATGGTTTTTTAGCCTAAAAAGCACTCAGATGTAATTTGAATGGGAAATATGGTAAAATTGATACGAGGGTGGCCTAGGGATAGATGCTCCCCAGTCCATGTGACTCATATCTTCTAACTACGCGTGATTGTGGTACCCGAGCAAGAAATTAGGTTAAAAACCATTTTTCGAGTGATTTGACAAAATTGTATAGGAGATGTTGCTGGTTTTTCTGTAAAATGTATCTTTGGGTCATATCCGGGGGATTCAAATTTTATGGAGTCTTGGAGTTACAAAAGTTGATAGATTGGCCGTTGGATTCTCGGGCAGCTGTCAGGAGCTTTTCGAAGTAAGGTCATTTAAACAAATTAGATTTTTGTAGCTACCTGAAGCTGAGTAAAATTAAATGGTTAGACATCTCCTAAACCAGGGGTTTGTGAAATGATTTATCGAAGACAAGGGTGAGATTTAGAAAATGGCTCTGACCTTGCTGCATTCTAAGTCCATGAGAACTTTTAAGGGCCTTCTGAGTGCCAAATACAAATAAAATGCGTTTTTTCTAGGTTTGGAAAAATTGATTGCTTGGACCATGGATTTTCTACAAATTAGTGTGGGTCTGATAGTTTTGAGGCTCTGAATTTATAGTGGTATAGCCACCAACCATCTGAATTTCTGATCCTAGGTGCACTCTCAAGAGTCGATCGAGCACCTGATTTTTAGACCTGATTTATCGCACTTTTTGGAGTATTTGAAGGAATCTTGGTAGATATAATTTACGAAAGCCTTGGCTCCTTTGATAGCTTTTTAAAGGTCTCATGATTCTGAAGAAATGGACATCAACTAATCTTGATTTAGAGGTCTGGAGAATATTCTAACTCTATAAGAGCAAAAAGTGGAAAAACAGCCTTTTCCCTTTTGGAGAAGATTTGAGATTTCACAGAGGATCGAGACTTTGAAACTCTCTTCTCAGACTTGAAGATTTAAAGCTAAGGCCGAAGCCGAGATATGGCGACTGACCTTTCTGGATTCAAAGATCGGATGAATTTCTGAGAGCTTTAACAAGGGTCATTTCTTGGTCAGGGTTATCATAGATTGAGAAATTGGTTGTTGCCATTCTCGAGCAGTGTTTTTAATGTGATGAGTCCTTTGAAGAAGAGAGATTCAGGGTCGCATAGGTTCTGAAATTACACCATTTGGACTATAGAAGAGGCTCCAAGGGTATTTTGAGGGTTCAGAGGTCATTCTCTGAGTGGAAAGGGTAAAATGGTAATTTTTCCCACGGGTCAAAAAGGTTAAAATGTGAATTTTTTACCTGTGATGCTTCATGACAAGAAGGTATGTAAGCAAAGAAATTCAGTTATTTGGATGATAAATAGTGAGTATTGGGCTTTTGAAGGCAGAAGGGCAAAATGATAATTTTTTCATCTGTGATGCTTTACTAGAGAAAGGCTTACAGGAGGTGGAAAACTTACTGATGACATGAATGGGGTTATAAAATGTGGACCCTTAAAATCCTGTTGATGCTTTTGAGAGAGATTAAGGTTTGTCCTGAAATCGTGCTTTTTGGGCTGTAATGAGGTGTTTTGACTGGTTTACTTGCGACTGGAACATCTGGAAAAACTTCCTTAAGAATGTCTAACCTTCTAGAGTCCAGGTTTGCTCTTCCTAAGGCATGGGTACCTGGAATGTTGATATTTGAATATTGTTATGCTATCCTTATACTATCACATGACCCGAGTCAAAATTTGGGTGCTGACAACTAGGAAACCATGCACTTTGGTGTAATATGGATGTTACTCTACTCAGTCAATTAGTTCCAGAACCGTGTCTAATCCGCTTTCCAAATCTTTGAATCAATACACCTTTCGGATGCCACCTATCTAGCCATAGTCTAGTGCTTTCTCTATTCCCAATCAGACTTAATATATATGGTTTTGCAATTCGTCTGAGCTTGAGTATCTTTCTCCACACCCACAAGCAATCCTTGCATTCTTTGATAGTCCATATTGAGTCCTGCTTGAGATGTTTATTGTGTATCCATCTCACCCATACGCTATCATTTTTTGAGGCTATCCACAAAATATGTTTGAGAATACCTGCATAGTTCATTTCTTTGACATGCCTAATATCCAACCCCCCCTTCTTCTTTAGGTTTGCAAATACTCGTCCAACTGGTCGAATGCATTTTTCTTCTTATATCTAGTCCAGACCATAAAAATTTAGCAAATAGACTTTCAATAAACTTCATTGTCATCCCAAAAAGCCCAAAGATTCCAGTCCAATAAATGTAGTTCCCTTCCACGAGTGATTTGATTAGTTGAAGCCATCCACCATAGGATAATGCCCTCATCTTCCATCTATCCATCCTTCTCTAGCACCTCCTTCACAGACTGCATTGATTGTTCTTTAACTTTGCGAAAAATGACCAGATCATCCGCAAAATTATGTGGTATAAGTTGATTCCTTTGCACTTTGGGATGACATTTATTCTTTTATCTGCCACTCTACTTTCTAGCATGCTTGTAAGTGCCTCCATTATTATAGTAAATAAGTAAGGTGACATCAGATCCCCTTGCCTTATTCCTCTAGTACTTGGGAAGTAGCCTACAGGAGATCCATTGATTATAACTGACAATTTTGGTGAGGTGATGTAGGCCACTATCCATGCTATGAATCTGTACCGGAACCCCATTTTATACAATGCCTCTTCTACAAACTTCCCCAATATAGAAATCATATGCTTTCTTTAGATAAATTTTGAGTACTGCAGCCGGTGGAAAACTTTCTTTCAAAACCCAGAATAAACTCATGACACATGAGGATATTATAACAAATAGACGTGCTCAAAATGAAAGTCAATTGATTTTCACTCACAAGATTGTGAATCACCCCTTGTAGCCGCCTTGTAATGATCCTGGTGATGAACTTGTACATGAGGTTGCATAATGCAATTGTCGACCGAAAGTCACTGAATGTTGATGTTGAATTGGACTTTGGAATTAAGCACAAGAAGGTGGAATTTTTCTCCTTTCAAATTTTTCCAAAGTGGAAGAAATCTTTGATTGCAGCAATGATGTCCCCTTTGATAATCTCCCATGATGCTTTACAAAATTTCAGGGTGAATCCATTCGGGCCTGGAGCTTTTCCTTGTATGAAAAAATATCATCCTCAATTTCTTTTTTAGTGACATCTGCTTGGAGAATATCCTATTTATCTTGTTTTAGTTTTCTTGAAGGCTACCATTGGATATTTGCATGATTTACTACATTTCTTAGGGCAAGAAGACTTTTAAAATAATTTTTTTGCTTTATATTGTATATCTGCCTATTTATTTAATATTTCTCCAAACTGCCCTATAATGCTCAATACATGATTCCGATTGTGTTTGGCCCCCAAGGATTTGTGGAAAAAATGAGTTGTTTGTATCCCCTAACTGCAACCATTAAACTCTGGATTTTTGTTTCAAGAAACTCTCTTCCATTTTGATAATGTTTAAGTATTCATTTGTAGCCTCTTTCTCCTTTAATGCCAGCTCAATATTAGTATGATCAGTTTTGGCGTTCTAACGTAGCAGAATAGAAAAGAAGAAGGAATCTTCTAAAAATATTATTAATTCCAAAATACTTTCCTTCGAACTATAATGCCACATAACTACTATTTCGTGCTAAAACGAAATTAGAAAAGCAAATAACGAAAAATAGAAAAACATGCCTAAAAACATATTTTTATGCCTAACACAAATTTTTACTATAAATAATAAAAACACCCTTTTCAAGGCCTAAACGAGGGAATTTGGCTTACAAATGAAAAGTCCATTGCTGCATGGATCTTGAAGATCTCACTGTTTTCTTTCAGACTGCCAAATTTCCTGCAATTCTGACACTTTCCATAAATAGCAAAAATTGTGCCAATTATGCCAAATTCTACCGACTTTTGCCTTTCTTGCGAAGATCCTCTCTGTCAAGATATTCTAGCGCCATTTATTCAGAATCTGACAACTTAGCATCTGTCGACCCTTCTACGTCAGTCTCCCTTGGTTGGAAAGAATTTGCCCTCAAGTTCATGTCATCACTATCAACGTCAATAAAATAGGGAATCAAGTGCTTTACATTGAACACGTCAGAGGTCTTCAAATGATTAGGAACACGTAATCTATATGCATTGTCATTGATCTTCTATATGACCTCGCAAGGTCCCACTTTCCTCTCCCGTAACTTGTTACACTCACCCACAGGAAAGCGATCACGTGTGAGTATAACCCAAACCAAATCACCAACCTCAAAAGTTACTTTGTGTCGGTGGCTGTCAGATTGTGCTTTGTACTTGGCATTGCTTTCTTCTATTACCTTCTTCACTTGCTCATGAACTCTGTGAAGATAGTCTGCCATATCATCAACCTTAATACTCAAACAACCAATACGAGGAATGGGTGCAAGATCCAATACTCTCGACGGGTTTTACCCATACACTATCTCAAAAGGACTCAGTTGGGTAGTTCTATTCTTGGAACGGTTGTAAGCAAACTCTGCTTGTGATAGAGCCAGATCCCATTGCTTCGGTTTATTTCTTGTTAAACTCCTCAAAAGATTTCCTAAGCTCTGATTCACCACCTCGGTCTAGCCATTTGTTTGTGGGTGATAAACACTACTAAAATTAAGCTTGGTCCCCATCTTTTCCCATAGACTCTTCCAAAAATGGCTCATGAACATCGTATCTTGGTCCAAGGTAATAGATCTCGGAACCCCATGCATACGAACAATCTCTCGAAAATAAAGGTGAACAATCCCGGTGGTATCCATAGTCTTTCGACAAGCTACAAAATGAGTCATCTTCAAAAATCGATCTACCACCACAAAGATAAAATCCATGCTCCTCTATGTACGAGGTAACCCCAATACAAAATCCATGCTGACATTGAGCCATGGGGAATCTAGCACGGGTAATGGGGTGTACAGGCCAACATTTGTGAGGATTCATTTCGATCTTTGGCAAATAAAGCAACGCTCCATGTAACGTGCCACGTCGCTAGTTAACTTTGGCCAATAATAATCTGATGAGACTAATGCCAACAACTTGTCTCGCCTAAAATGCCCCTCTCCATGCAATTCCCATAATATCTGCTCTCTCAGTGAACAATCTGAAATGCATAGTTGTAAACCATGGAACAGATAACCGTTAAGCATAACATAATCATTGCGCTCACCAGTAGTCACCTCTACATATATCTTCCCGAATGAGGGATCCCTCGCATACAACTCCTTGAAGATGTTAGATCCCACCACTTTGGCACTCATGGTGGTAAGAAGTATAACACGCCTACTTAATGCATTTGTAACTCAATTCAAACTCCTTGATTGATGTCTTAAGGAGAAAGTGAATTCTTGAAGGTAGGCAACCCACTTGGCATGTCTACGGCTAAGCTTTTGTTGGCCATTAATATAATTCAAGGCCTCATGATCGGTGATAAGGATGAACTCCTTCTGCACAAGGTAATGATGCCAATGCTTCAAAGACTGCACAATGGCGTAGAATTTCAGATCATAGGTGGAATAATTCTTCTTAGACCCTAACAGCTTCTCACTGAAAAATGCAACCGAGCGCCCTTCTTGACTTAGAACCCCACCAACACCAACTCCAGAAGCATCACAATTGACGTCAAAAATCTTCTCGAAGTCTGGAAGAGCAAGAACATGTGTTTTGGTCATCTTTTGCTTCACCTCCTGAAAGCTTGCTTCGGCTTCTTCAGTCCACTGGAAAGTTCGGCCTTTTAAGCACTTTGTGATAGGGGCAATCAAGGTACTAAAATTTTGGATAAATCGTCGATAGAACGACGTCAATCCATGGAAACTTCGGACCTTATGTAGACTCTTGGGTGTAGGCCACTCTAGAATTGCTGCCACTTTAGATTGATCTACATGAACACCATCAGTAGACACAACAAAACTAAGAAAAGCAACAGAGGTAGTGAAAAAGGAACACTTCTTCTGGTTGACAAATAAACACTCATTCTATAGTGTTTCAAAAACCTCTCTAAGGTGCTCCAGGTGCATCTCCTGTGATGGGCTATAGATGAGTATGTCGTCAAAGTACATGATGACGAACTTCCCCATATAAGGCCGCAACACTTGATGCATAAACCTCATGAATGTGTTGGGTGCATTGGACAGACCGAAGGGCATGAACATCCACTCGTACAACCCATGATGTGTCTTGAATGCCGTTTTCCACTCATCTCCAAGTCTGCTTTTGATTTGGTGATACCCGCTCTCTTAAGATCAATTTTAGAAAAGACCTTAGAACCTGATATTTGATCCAACATGTCATCCAACTTGGGAATCAAGAATCTATACTTCACTATAATCCGGTTGATAGCTCTACTATCAACACACATATGCCATGAACCGTCTTTCTTTAGAACTAAGAAAGTTGGAACTACACAAGGACTATACTCTCTCAAATGTAGCCTCTCTCCAACAACTCGGTCACTTGGCGCTGCAACTCTTCAGACTCCTTCGAATTGAGGCGATAAGCTGGTCTATTAGACAAGATTGACCGTGGCACAAAGTCAATGTGGTGTTGTATATCTCTCATTGGCGGCAAACCAGGGGTAGATCTTCTGGCATCAAATCTGCAAATTCAGATAATGCCTCTTGTAGCTCTATTGGCACATTCCCATCTTCCTCTAGTCCCTTTTCACATGGTATCAAGGCATATATCACGCCTTCTTCTCCTACTTCTTCTAGGAATCGGGACATGGACAAGAGATTGGCACTTTTCTTGGCAACTGGTATAGGAATGGCTCCTTCTCTCTACAGTGCTAACACTAACTTCTTTCCCTTGATGCTCACAGTATAGGTATTTTGTCGTCCATCATGGACAACGCTTTGATCATACTACCAAGGTCTACCTAATAATAAATGGCAGGCATCCATAGACACTACGTCGCACCATGCATTATCAAAATATTTTTTTCCAATTGAAAAAGAAACCAAACACCTTCTATCTAATGTTACCTCACTTCCTTTCTTTAACCACAACAGCTTGTATAGGTTTGGATGGCTATCAGTCTTGAGCTGAAGCTTCTTAACTGCCTCCTCTGACACCACATTCTCATAACTGCCATTGTCAATAATAACATTGCAAACTTGTTTTGCGATCGTGCATGTAGTATGAAAAATGTTGGTTCTCAACCAATATTCTTTATAATCATCTTTTGGAGTTAGCAGGCTTTTTCTAACAACAAGAGTCACATTCCTATCTCCATACAAAACCTCCTCATCATCACCATCATCATAAATAGGATCTTTAATGTCAACTTCATCTTCCATTGTCTCATCTTCAATTAGGAGATTCTTACCCGTTCTACTAATAGGTTTCCTATAATTGGTTAATCGATGACCAGGTTCTCCACATTTGAAACAACAGATGTTGAGGTTGAAACTCTGGCCTTGTATGGGCTGTGGGGTAAGGCGAGGTTTTTGAGGACTGACCCCACGTGCATTCTGATCTCCCCTCGGTGCAAATCTGGTATTGTTCCTAGCTTGTTGCTTCTCAGCAACCAAGGCACGTTGGTAAGCTTCGGAAACTATCTAGAGGGAGTGAAGACTAAGGACGTCTTACAGGGGCTACCGTAAACCACCTAGATATCGTGCCACCAACTGCTCTTCAGTTTGAGACAAATCATTCCGAGCAACCAATTGATAGAATTCTTCCGTGTAATCGTCGACGGACCTCGCACCTTGCCTCAACGCATGAAGCCTTTGGAACAAAGATTGAGTATATCCAAAGGGTAAAAAGTGACCCTTTATTTTCTTCATCTTCTCCCAATCACCAATCTTAAATTTTCCTTGTCTTTCTCGTGACCGCTTTAATTGTTCCCACCAAGCGGATGCTCATCCTTTCAATTTAATGGCAACAAGTTTCACCTTCAAACGATTTGGAACCTCCTTGTAATAAAAAATCCGCTCCACTTCATGTAGCCAATCAATGAATCCCTCGGCCTGTAAAGTGCCAGAAAAGT
>JAOXJP010052393.1:0-15968 GCA_025762735.1 Platanus orientalis
TATATACTATTGATAATTTTAAAATAATTAGTATATTATATATAATACATATATATTATGTATGTAAAAGTTCGGGCTGAGGTAAGCCCAAGCCCGGCCCTCAATAAAAGTTCAGGCCTCGGGCCCTTGCCAGGTCTAGTTCAAGCAAGGCTTTTTCGGGCCGGGTTCAGGCCAGCCTAGCCCATGCCTACCCCTACCTGCAACCAGCAGGTGACACGTCGCATTGAAAAGTGATTTACACTTTTTGGTTGGTGTTTTTCACTTTTTTGATGTGACATGCCACCCTCTAATTGTAGGCATACCATTGGCACCCGTTAAGGGAGCGCATATAATCTTTTGGCTTGCCCCCCCTACATGAAAATCCTGGCTCCGCCCCTGACTATGGGAAATAGTTCCAAATAAAACATACACAACTCAACCCAACCTAATCCAAACCTGAAATGCCTTAGGGTTTGAGAATTGTAGCACTACTACTGGTGGGGGAAGAAAAGTCAACGCAATCCATTGCAAAGTTGTCAGTGGGGGTTTTGAAACCGTTTCCTCGCTCTAGTAGAGGTCTTACCCTGCTATCTCTCCCGGTGATGAGACACAAGTTGAACCCTTATTTCAGATCCTATATATCCAACATCACAGCATAAAACAAAAGCAATATCTAGGGTGTATATTACAAAGATGAAATGCATCGTTTTTAACGCTATTCCAAAGCCATAATTCCTAAATTCTAAATTCATAATACACTTGAATAACATTGTCTTAACCGTAATTCTAAGACGTTTTCTGATGTCAGAAGGCTCATCCATGGCATTGCAGGACAAAGCAAGTGATTATTTTGAGTAAAAAACAGAAAAGAGCCTATGTCAAGGACAAGGGCAGCAAAGATACTAGTAAGGAACAGTGCTTTGCTCCAAAGACGCTAGAGTCCCTGGACTCAAAAGAGGGAAAGAACACCACGTATAAGGAGACATGCTAGGACTGAAACTGAAAGAGCCGGTCGCCAGAGAACCACCCCCACTGCACTTCCCTGACTTTGTCCCCTGTGCCTGGGACGGCAAGTCGTGATAGACGCCGGACGACGGTCTTTCTGTTGAGGAAAACAGCTGTAGTGGTGTGGTGATATCGGAATTGGAAAGTGGTGGCGCGATCAGATTTAGCGGCGGAGGTGCCTCGGTTTGGAGACGCCGAGGCCGGATTTGCGTCGCACCGGTGAGCTGCTGGACGACCTTTCGGAAGTTAATGGGCTCCACCCTGTAAACTCTAGGTGGTGATGGGGCCACCGGTTTCTTCCATGGTTTCGCCAGTGTTTTACGGACCGAATGAAGAGAGGGTTGCACTGGTGCTGCTTGTCTCTTTGTTTCTCGCTGCTCAACGTCAGGAAAAAAATAATAAGGATCCATGGTGTGTTGAGATTAAACAATAGATCGAAAGCTTACTGATTCTGCTTACATCTACAAAGAACAAGAAAAAGAGAACGTGAAAAGCATCTGATTAAGAGAGTGATATATATATATATATATATATATATAGATATATATATATATAGAGAGAGAGAGAGAGAGAGATAGATAGAGAGAGCAGGAGGCAGGGAAGAAGCCAAGATATGAAGGAAGTAACGAGTATGCAAAACGGTTGGAGGAAATCATGAATATATAAAAACGAATGTTCAAATGGTTTGTCGTCAGCCGGCTGCGACGATGTGCTTGTCAGTTGTCTCTGATGTGACCATTTGTAGTCAAAGGTCAAAGTTTGACCGGGCCATTTCATAAGCTAGACATAGTAATAGACACGTGAGAGGATTTGGACCTACCGACACAGGTCTATGTAGGCCTGTCTGTGTTGACACAGGCCTATGTAGGCGTGCCAATGATTGACACATGATTGCTTTTTGAATTTGGTGTCTTTTTTTACATCTAACACTTTTTTGAACGCCAAATGTCAGCTTTTAATTAATTCACCATAAACTCTATATACATTTAGTCGTCACAGAATATTTTCTTCCATTATTAATATATTATTCCATCTGTGCCTCGAGTATTTCTCGTGAATGGATAAAAAATACTCGCTTTAACGAATGCTAACCACTGGTTTTGTCAGGCGGCGGGCACATCTGCGCAGAAAAGTGAATATACACCCTCCAAAAAAGTGAAAATCACTTTTCAACGCTGATATGTTTGACCCTGACAAAGAGCAGTGATGAGCGTTTGTTAAGGGAAGTGCTCATAAACCGATACCGTATTTCTCTTCCATTTAGGCATTGCAACCCAAATGATGAAAAGTCAACAAGAGAACTTCAATCACCCGATCAATTTGATTGTTGTGATTATATGCCAAGAGCCATTTGATCAAGGCAAACTATCAATCGGGTGGCTAGATCAATGAATCCACATAGAAAAGTACATGAAGACGATTGCGGGTTATTACATTGGTGATGATATCAAAAATTATATAAGATATTTTCTTTTGTTTTGGATCCATAGGTGATTTCACTTGATATTGAGGGTTTTTTTTATGGATATTTTTATTAAAATATTATAAATTTAGGGAAAAAAAAAACATGAAAATTCATTAAATGAACATTAAAATAAACATGACAGAGACTCAAACTCAAAATCGACAAAAATTAAAACAAAAAAAGTATAATTCGAGATAAGGAAAGGATATGATTATTGTGACATTAACTACTATTTTTACTTGAAAGACTAGTACAATAAAACCACATAATTATAAATCTGATACCTTAAACTATAGGATCGTTGCACCATGTTGTTCCTCCCTCTTAACGTTATATAAATTTCGGATCATCAGGCGAGACATAGTTGTCTTAATCGTGAGTGGGGTGGCCATCATATTATGAAACACAGTTACATACTTTTTTTTTTCTGTTTCTTATTCACAGCAACTCATACCTTTCTTCCATGACTAGGTTTGATCCACATTAAAAAGGTAGATTACCAGCAATGACTATTGGCTTTTCAATGTCTCAAGCTTTATCTCATTCACTAAAAATAAAATAAAATAAAAGAGAGAGAGAGAGAGAGAGAGAGAGAGAGAGAGAGAGAGAGAGAGAGAGAGAGAGACAGAGAGAGAGAGAGAGAGAGAGGAATTGCTTCAATAGCTAGCTTTAAATCATTCAAAACAATCTTATTGAATTGAGTGTATGCATCAATGATAAATATGATTATTGTGAAGTATTATAGAAAAATATAATTGAAATTTTAAGAAAAAAATATTTCAGTGATTAAATGTTATTTTTTTATTAAATTATCCTTTGATTTTTATTTCTCCCCAAGGCAAGAGAATCTCATTAAAATTCTTGAAATTTGGTTACAGTTTTGAACTGCGGTTAATTAATTTGCTTGGGGCCCTAGGACCATATCATTATTCTAATCTCTTTAAATTTTAGCTGTGCAACCACTCAATCTCAATAGAAATTTGCTAAATGTGTTATTTATTGGCAAGACGTGACACTATCTTGCAATGGTTACATGCATCTATATATTATATTAATTCTGCATCATAGTTTTACGGTATCTTACTTTAGCTTCCCCTTCTGGAAGAATTCTAGAGGAAGGCTGGTCAGTTTCTCGTTGCTATCATTTGCTACGTTTGCAATTTGAATCTCCTTTTTTTTTTTTAATTACACCTTCCGTGTCAGATACAGACAATTGTGTAGGGACTTGTCCCTAAGTTTGAATGATACCATTTGCTTTCAATCACATAAACAGGAATACATAACCTTTCAAAAAAAAAAAAAAACCAGGAATACACAAGTAGCGTGAGGGCTTGATAGAACCAACCCTTGATTTGGATATATCAAATCTTTAAACACTTAACATTCAAAGAGAAGTAGAGAAAACCATTAATCAAGATTGAAGAGTGGTTAGGATAGAATTGAAGTTGTGTTTCTTTTTTTTCTTTTTTACTTTATTCAGCTTTTCAAGCATTGCTTGCCAAGAAAATTTGAGAGGAAGCTTATGGGTGGAGAGAAGTATAATACTACAAAGCATCATTATAGGAAGTGGTTAAGAGCAATGTCATATATGGATTATAACTAGCCATAAACCTTGCATAAACTAACCTAGTACCATTTTTTATAAAGAGAAATATATATCATTTGAGCAAAAAATAATCTTATTTTCAACTCCCCGAAGTAATTCATCATTTGGTACTATACCCATCCTCCTCTGAGTGCCTAGGTATCTACCATAAACCTTTCCTCATTTAAAACTCACCATTAACTCTAAGGCTTACCACTCCAAGGTGCTGCTAAATTGAAGAGTCTCATCCATGTGGAAGTATGGTAGAGCAATAAACACGCTATTAGAATATGGCCTACCAAAATTGGATACATGGATCACAGCAACGCGGGATTACCAAGTTATAAAATATTAGGTCCAAGAATGATATCCATTGAGTTTGTTTTTCCTATTGAAGCTTTAATAGGGATTCCCAATAGAATTAGTTAGATGTAACCCTTATCTTTGCAAAGGGTCTTACGCATCATAGTGTGGAACCTGTACCACAGGTGAGAGAGATTGAGGTCAATACAATCACTTCTAAAATGGTGTTGGGGGATAAGAACCAAGACCTCTCTCCCAGAGAGGAGATGCCGCTACTCTCTCTCAAAAGGTGTTGTTAAGAGTATCTTATTTATTACACTAAAGTGTTGATTATGAGCTCATGGTTCGCAACTGTGCATCCGGCATCCTAAGTGATTTACTACATGCATTCACCTGTATACAAGGCTTCATTTTTGACAATCAAGAATGAAATTGTTCACAATAAACCTCAATCTGATTTGCTTGCTGACGGCCTCATGGCTGGATGGCTAGAGATGCCCCATGAGAGAGAGAGTTTTGTCATTTCAATTGGTTCAAGTCTCAAATGTCACAAGACGTGTGAAAAAATTGTCTTATAGTGGCTAGTGCCATACATTTTTTCTTCAAAAGGAGAGATTAAAATATTGTAATTCATTTCAACAAGAGAAAAGTTGTAGTTCATTGAAAGTGGAGATTGCAATACTCTTATACAAAAAGTCTAGATATGCTGCGCAGCCAACTCCACACAGATTTTCAACGTCAAGCACTCAGTGTGACATAGGAAACAACAAGTCGGCCAACCAAAAGAATCGGAATTTTACTTTTTCCTCTATCACTTATTTATGTACGTTTTGTATTTACAATAACAAGTACACTACTATAACATATTAAAGGAAAAAAAAATATAGGAATACAATCAATTTAACATGGTTCGATGGGATGACTTTTCTCACTTTTTCACGACTATGAATCTTTCTCATTTTTTTCTGTGTGAGAATAGATGATTTCTTATTTATTTATATTGTTTAATCTTACAGCTGTATGAGGAGAAAATCTTGTTCTCAATTATCTATCACAATCATATGAGGAAAGATAGGATTGAGAGAGATTTTTATGGGAGAATGATTATTGAAATAATCCGAGTTCGCATGCTAATTTGAAAGTCCCATAGCATGGCTTGACAACTCTTTGAAGTCTTCTAGAATGATTCCAATGTGTCTTGATTCACAATCTTAAAGAGTCTTGGATTTCCTAGATTCACCAACATGATCTTGAAAAGTTTTCGAAAGCTCGGATTATACTCCTGGTTTTAAGTCAAATGTGTGCTAACATTGGTAGGAAAAACCATACAAGATAGAGATCTTGTTCTTGTTTGTTGCAAATATTCACCCAAGGTTCTCATTAGAGGGTCATTTAGAGTTTTATTGAAATTAAAAGCATTCACCACAAGATCATGCAACCATGGAACACTAATTTTATAATGGTTTGACACTCAGACTTACGTCCACTTTTCAATACCCCATGGAGGGGTGTTTTGATTTTTATTAATAGTTAAACTAGCTACTACAAGTTTAATAAAAAATTATCCAGCGTGTCTTGAGTCTCTTGGTTCACGATCTTGAAGAATCTTGGATTTCCTAGATTCTTTTAAATCGTGAATCTCTAAGTCCCCTATCAAATTGGGCCAATGTGATGGAACAAGGGCTAATTTGATGCACAATGCCTGGAGCATGTGCTAAGGTAGTGGCTTTGAAATAAATCCATAATTTAATGATTTGAGGAGATAAAGCATGTGATCAAGGACCCAAAAACAACTTTTTCACAAACATAATGATAATCCATTTCAATATGTTTAATGCGTGTGTAGAATGCTAGTTTGACAGTCATGTAAAGAGTACTAAGATTGTCGCATTATAGAGCTGGTGGGTTTAAAAGATGAGCTCCAATGTCTGTGAAAATAAAGGACAACCATCTGAGTTTTACTACCATTGAACGATATTTCGCCTCAATGCTAAAGCGGGCCATAGTGAGTTGTTTCTTTGCACTCCAAAAGATGCATGCATTATCAAGTAAAGTACAAAATCTCATTGTAGAGTGTCGAATGTCTTAACATCCTACCCAATCAGCATCAGAATAAGCATAGAAGCCAAATGAGATATCCGGTGTCGTTATAGTTAAATAACAAGGCTTTTATAAGTTGTAGCATCTTGATAAAGTGAACTAGATATCATGGTGGCTTCTTTTGTTGTAATGGTGTAGATATAGGTTTACTGCATGATATTTGAACATTTTCATGTAAATCTTGAGCATATTTACATTGTGATACATGTAAACCACTAGGAAAAATGAGTTACTTCAATTCCTAGAAAGTAGTAGACAAAGCCTAAATCCTTCATAAAGAACTTTATTCCTAGTTGTATGACAAACCAATTAAGGAAGAATTGATTATCTCTGGTGACAATTACATCGTTAACATACAATAGAAGAACGAGTATCCTTTTATTTTTTAAACATATAAACATGGAAGAATCCAAAATGCTACAGTAAAAGGTGAGTGATAGGAGGTACCATCTACTAAAGCAATCAAACCAAGTTCTTGGTATTTGGAGAAGTCCATTTAATGCCCTTATCAGAAGACATGCACGAGTGGGTCTTTGTGGATCAATGAAGCCAGGAAATTGTCCCATCTAATATATAGGTTCTAGAAGATAGCCATGGTGGAACATGTTTTTTTGTGACAAGCTGTCTAATGTCCCATTTGTTCATAGTGTCAATAATAAGAATGAGGCAAATGCTTCCTAGTTTGATTATTGGTGAAAAATTCTCAGAGAAATATATTTCTTAAGCTTGATTATACCCCTTTTGTCAATGTAGCCTAGGGTCTAGAGGTTCTTTCAATAGGCAACACTAACTCCCTAGAATGGACTATATAGACAGCCTAGAAAACCAAGGTGGTTAGATGATCCCCCATTTTTAGGCTAGTCCCGTTCTTTCCAAATTTGGCACTCTAAACCCCCGATTTTTTCCTATGATCTTTATTGGACTCACTTTCCTCATCTTCCTATCATTGCTTCTATTCTCATAGTTTTCTGAAGGGTTGTCCCAAGTTTGGTCACATCTATATTAGAAATTATGATTTTATCTCTCATCAAAGGTAGATCGTTGAATCTCATTGTACAAGCATTGGATGGTTAATCATGTATCATAAATGTGTCCAAAACAGTCCAAAGCCTTGAAACAGGATGTTTGATCATTAAATTTCATCGTAGTATGTTTTGATGAATTTTGGCCCTTAATGTCGAATCTTTCAAAATTTGATCAAAAGACAAATCGAACGATCAATCTGAAATCACAGATGTGTTCAAAATGTTCAAAAACCCTAGGATAGAGGATCCGATTATTTAAATCTGACAAATCAAGTTTTAGTGAATCTTAACATTTAATTCTTAACATTTGAATTGGACTTTTTCAAAATTTGAGCAAGATTCACATTTGATGGTCAATCAGGCAGCGCAGATGGATTTAGTATGCTTTAAAACCTTGGGGGTACTAGAAAAGATGTTTAAAGTCCATTCCTAAGCCTTCCATCGCACCGTATTAATTTGTGACCATCCAATCTAGTACTTTAGAGCCTCAGATAAAAAATCGAACCCCACCACGATGATCAGTGGCATCGATTTAGTTATGATAGATAATTTCTCAAAATTTTCATGTTTAGACAACAAGATTCTATATGGAGACACCATATTACAATGTATTGTGACATGTCAAATCAAAATCCTACTTTCCTTGACATGTATTATCACTTCCTTAATCCTCCATCATTGTTTATGTGAGCATAACCCACTTAACCAAAACCCTGTAACCAAGTACTCATTTAGCCTAACCTAAAAAATGTGTTCAAAGTCCAAACACCCTTTAAGCCTAGCTTAAAATCTATATACAAACACCCCATATTTTAGCTTAAGTCAAAACCAATACACAAACATCTTAGGTTGGCAAGTCACATACTCGGCATGAATCCAACACACCTAAATCCACATCACATTACTCATTTTGGTCCATGCCACATGCTCTACATATGTCAAGCACACTTACGCATACTCCCATTCCACTTTTGGACTCTTAATTACCCATCTTTCCATTTTTAATTAACAAGTCATTACCACTTAGGCATAGATGATGTCAATTTTGGCTCACAAACTTTCCCTTCCTAGAACTACTTAATCATCTCACTTTAATCTTCCAATCATTCATCTTTTGGTCCAATACACTTTCCCATTCACTCTCCTTTCTTTAGATAAAAGTTCATATATGTCAAGCACACTTAGACACACTCTCATTCCACTTTTAAATTCCTAATTACTCATTCTTATATTTTTAATTAGTTGACATGGCATTGACACTTAGGCAAAGATTAAGCCGATTTTTTCTCACCAACTCTCCATTCCTAAAACTACTTAGCCACCTCATTTCAATCATCTAATCATTTCCCTTTTGGTTCAACACATTCCCCCATTCACTCCCCTTTCTTTAGGTAAGAGCCCACTAAAATCCTGTAAATAGGAGACCACCCATATTTCTTTTAGAAGGAAAAAATCCCCAAGAAGCTCTCTTTTTTCTCTCTCTCCTAGATATGTCATCATCTCCATTGATGTTTATTCAATTCTAGCATTAAGAAGAACCTATGAGAACCTGCTACCCAACTAAAAGAAGAATAATCATTAACAAATGCAACATCTCAGAGGTATAATCCTCTTTTTTTCTTTTCTTATTCTTATTCTTTTTCTTCCTCTTTTTTATATAATTTTTTCATTTTTTAATTTAAGTATTGTAATGTTTTATTTCATTTTACATTATCTATGTGTTTTCAATTAAATTTTTTATTTTTACTTTCATAAATCTTATATACAACTGCTTCATTTCTGTAGATTAATTTTTTTAAAATTTTATTAATTCATTAATGTTGGATACTTGTATGTATATATTTTTTATAATCTTAATTAGTGTTTATTAATTAATAATTTTTTTGTAATATAGATTTTAAAATTTGTTTATTTTTATCTTATTTTAACCTGATTTTTTGGTATTTTATTTCTTGATAAGTATTTTTTCTTAAAGCCATTAATTTTCTTTTATTATTTTTCTACTTAATTTTCTTTATTCTTTTATTATATTTTATGTTTATTAGCTAGTCATTTTATTTGTAATCTTGATTATATGTTTTATTTTATTTTTTTTACTTAATTTTTATTTTTAATTGTTTATAATTTTCTTGAAGTTATTATGTGTAACCATTTTATGTCATTCATTTTTTAGAATTTTTTTATTCATTTTTGTTATTTCTAATTAATTATTTATTTCATTTATTCTCCATTTTATTTTATTTTGAATTGATTTATTTTTATGATAAGTAAGTCTCTTAAGTCATCATGATCAATCATTCCAATCCATTCTTATTTTTACTTAGATTTTATTTCATTCTTTTATTATTATTATTATTATTATTATCATTTTTTGTGTGTTAGATACCATTGTCATAAAAGTTGAATCTATTTTTTTTCTCTTTATCTTTTTCTTTTATCTTATATATTTATTTTTAATTAAATTTGTGATTACATGCTTCGTAAATGTTATGTTGCGTTTTGTATATATACGTGTCATTTTTTTTATTTAGTTACAAGGAAAAGTG
Organism: Platanus orientalis; assembly: GCA_025762735.1. Taxonomy (NCBI): domain Eukaryota; kingdom Viridiplantae; phylum Streptophyta; class Magnoliopsida; order Proteales; family Platanaceae; genus Platanus; species Platanus orientalis. The sequence continues at coordinate 10,009 of JAOXJP010052393.1, forward strand.
GGTTCAGGTACGCATTTCAATTTTTTTATTTATCCATGATAGCTTGGTAAATAATAAAATTACTTTTATATACACTTTACACACGTGCACTAGTTATTTAAGATAAAACACTTGCACATGCATGACACGTTTGTTTAAAATAAAACACACCCATACACACATCACATAGAGAAATCCGACCCTAAATTTGAATCGATCTAAGTAGGTAATCACATATGCAGATGGACCAAGGTGCCTAATATCTTCCCCGGTCAATAATTGAACCACTTACCCAGAATCCTTGAGTCGACCATTTTAAAATGGAGTCAGACATTTCAAAAGAATTTTAAAATAAAATTATTTTATTTTCCAAACATATATATCCAGTCACATCTTTAAAAATGTTGGTGGAAACTCCAAACCATCATGGGTTAGGCCCTTGATAAGTTCATCACTTTTTTAAAAGGTTCACCCGTTGTGCAAAAACCGAGGCCCACATATACGCAACATGATTCCCAAGAAACCTTATTAACATAACACTGGTTGAAACCCCAAACTTCCCCCCAAACCAATATAGCGGTTCAAGTCATCAGATCCAAAATGAGTCAAAAATTAGCATTGCTTGGCATTTGCCTATTTTTTAGGTTTTTCAGTCACACTCTGGATCGCACAAAAAAGTTGCACTTCAAGTTACTTTCGGGTTAAATTTGAGACAACTTCACATGTTTTGGGACCAATGTGTGACAACACTATAGGTTGACACATGGTAAATGTGAGGTTAAAAGCATCAAAATAAATGCTCATTTCAAAATGTAGATGCCCAAAAAAAGGCACCAATTTCATAAACACATCATGTAAAGTCTGCGGTACACCTCATACATTAGTCATCCTCATTTTGATCACAAAACATTTGTTTCTATAAATAACACCAAAGTTTATAAGAGAAAAAAGGTTAGTCGATGTCAATGCCCCATGCTAGGGTGGTTAAGGGGTCGAATCCTCAAGGTTAGGTTTACAGTGTGTGAACACCTGCTTGGGTATTAGTAGGGTTGGTAGTGGTCTGTGGGCCTAAGTGGCCTCATCTTCAGCATAAGTACCCTCATCCTCATCAGTCTCTGTATCTCCAAAATAAATCTTAGGTCCTGAAGAGATGGGCGTTGCATTATACTCAAACATGTTTGAGGTAGAAGCCAAGTATTCAATAATGTTCTTGACTTTCTGAGATGTTTGTATTTGGCATAGCTCAATCTTCTTCAAGTTGAGTGCTATTGCTTTCAAATTACCCATGATGTTCTTCGTAAGGGATGTGGATGATGATGCTTTAAAAGCCTTGAAGGAGCGAGGACCTACTATGGCCTCAAGATGCATTCTCTTCACTGAAGTCATAGAGATGTTCTTCTGCTTTTGAAGATCACGATTGAGAGGCTAATTAATCTTAAGCTTTTGAAAAAGACCAATAATCATGATACCATAAGGAAGGGCCCCATTGAGTCCCTTATTCCCATCCACTTTAATCATAAGCCAGTAGATAATGGAGGGAAGGACTAGTTCATTCCCTTAGAGAATGTTATCAATGATGTAGACCATTTCTACCCTCATGTTGTTATTGTGGTTCATGGGAAACTAGTTGTATGCAAAGATTAGGTCCAAAACTCTACCCTTTTGATGACACTGCTTCATATTCAAAACATTCTAGTCAATCAGAGGCTCACCACAGAGTCTCTGAGTCATCTCACCCTTCAGATATTCTAGATCATCCTCATCAGGAGAGAAAATAGTTGGATTCTCAGCTCTTCAAAATCCAAAAATCCCACCCAATTTGTTTGGATTCATCTCAAGTCTCTTCCCATAAACCTCAGTAACAAAGGTTAATTCTTCCAAATTTTTGGAATGCATATTTGAATAGAATAACCTAATGGCTTCTTTATGAGCCGCTCCCTAGAACCTCGTTAAGGTTGTCCAACCCTGACAATCAAACTCCCAATCAAGTTCTAGATTTTTCAAAACATCTGGATTTATGAACCTCTCACAAATAATTGCATGCTTAATAAAATAGCGGATATAAGCATTCTTACATTCGAGGTTGTAGAATAAAGGTTGGAGAATCGACAAATCCATTGCCTTCTTTTGTGATTCTTTCCCTTCTTTATGGGAAATCCCTTTTCCTTTGTCACCTCATCCTCTTCTGTGTAATGATGACATTTTCGATGAGACAGTTATCAAGACAGATTTCACAAGGATGGAGATAATTTTTTTACTTTAGAGCAAGGTTTTCATGGTTTTTTAATAAGAAAACCCTAAAATTTTTACTTTATAATCGTGGCATTTCAAATTCCTAAAACTACCTAGATTCGCACACTTTAAGGTATGTCTTTGAGAGCTCAAAATATGTATTTCAAGCACTCCAATTCTGCATTTGAGCGCTCAAAATCTATGGATTTTGAGTTCTTAATTTTTACCTCTCTTTTTGCATTTTTTGTAGTTCTTTGACTTCATTTTGCCCAAATATAGTTCATAAGACCATTAATGATCCAATTTAGTGGTCTTAAAATTATACTTGACTTTATGAAGTCTATCCTATGAGTGTTGTGGGCATTGCAGAAAGACCGGGAGGTCTGCCCATCCCACTTCGGGGAATTGCGCCTGGCCTATTTGGGTTGGCTTCTGAGCTTAGGTTTGGAGTTGCCACCAACTCGGGTTTTTACAGGCAGGGTTGGATGCCTGCCTTCCTTCCCTATAAGGGAAAATACGGGTTTTTGGGGTCCGGGCTAGGCACTCGGGCCTAGGGTTGACTCTCTAACTAGTCTGGTTTCTAGGGATTTGGGTAAGCTGTTTGGTTGCAATTGGGGAAGGTGTTAGGCACCCTAATTACCCACCCTTTTAGGGTGGCTCCTCTAAACTAGCAATTTTCAAGTGACAGTAAGCAAAGAATGATTGTATGTGGTTATTTGATTTTTATTGGTCTGGACCACCCCCATGATGTGATCATTGCAGTTAAACCTAAGACATAGTCTCTGGCTGCCTACATACCTGATCTTATATGGTTCAGTGTTTCTATGGTTTTGTCAAGATCAAACTACATGTAGTTTTGGGGTTTGTAAGTCTCAGTAGTCAAGTACGTCTGACTGTGAGTGAATGGGGTGTTTGTTCATTTTAGGGTGTTTATATACTTACAGAGTACTCCCCACTGCTGAAATATGTCAGTGAAAGGGGGTCAGGACTATGTTATACTAATGTGAGTGTTTTATGGACCCAATTGGGCTATGGTAAGTACAGGGTCTTTGGGTCGTGAACCAATATAACATGATCCTAGGGTAGGGTGGAGACTGTAAAAATTTGGGAAGGATTAAAAGGTAGTGGTTGGGTCAAGTTACGCAACCGGATCACGTTGACGTAGCAGCCACAACACCAGCATTGTCTCCCAGGTAAAATTCAGGTGTTGGATACTTAAATCTCTAATATTGGGCCTAGTCTATGTACAAGGATTAAACAAGGTTTCTGGAAGTTGGAATAGGGTTTTTTGTGGTTCTGGATATGTGAAATTTCATTCCCACCTTCTGATTTGTTAGAAAAGGTAAAATTAGAATTTTCTAATTAGTATGAACTCTATGTGTACGTTTGATCTTTCACAGAGTAGCAGTTCAAGCATACTGCCCCAGATAGGCCCCACTTGACTTTTGGAGTTAATTCTGGATTCTAGAATTCACTCATAAGGTAAATTCTGGTAGTTTTATATGTCTATGGGTTACTGTGGGTTGTTAGACATCTGGGGACAAAAATAGATGTCACTTTAATCAGGTATGCCTAAATAATCAAGATACACCTAATCTTTCACAGAATGAAAGTTTAGGCATACTGGCCTAAATGGGCCCCACTCTGACACCTTTAGTAAAATCAGAAGCTTGATATCTCTCCTAGGGGATTTTTTAAGGTGTTTTAACTCCTATGTGTCACTAGATATGTGAAGATGTCAGAGCGGGATATTCAGGTTGGCACGCCTGATCTTCAGGTGCGCCTGATATTTCACGGGAGTGAAAGTTTATGCATACTAGTTCTGAGTTAGAAACCAGTGGCTTGTATTTTAAGGCTTTGGGGTACCAAAAGTGGTCCAACGGGCTTGGAATTTTACGGAGAGTTGGGTTATCATCCCAGTGAACTCTCTGTAAAATTACAACTCCATTGGATAAGGGTAGACCCCATTTGGAATTTTTCAAGGTATGGATTATGTGCGACTTAACACAGAATTTGACAAAAATAGTAAATTGTGGGGCCCATTCCAGGAGTTATACACATGGGGTTGGGCCCAGATTTGACAGAAAATATATAGAAGATGTCATGAAACTACCATAGAAATTTGAGAGTAAAAAAAGTAAATGCACAAGAAGTTATTTAGCAAACAAAATGAATGACTAGATTTAATACAAAACAATGACAGCAAAAATTTAATTCAAAATAAATTATGGTAAAATACCCTAAACTTAATAAAATGGACTACAAAAATTAATCTAACTGTATAAATTAGTTGGCTAATACATAAAACAAGAATCAATCAAAAACACATTTTATAGACAAAATTAAAATTCGGGCATTCCCCACTATTCAATCTGGATAGGGAGGAATACCATTTTTTAGTGAGCAAGTGAGAACCATCTTGAGTGTGAAATGATGTAATCTATAGCTCAAATTTGGTGGTCTGATAAATTATTATGTCAATGACTCTCAATTCAAATTTGAACTCCAAAGTCCAAGTATGGAGGGAGTTATGGTCACCGTACCATAAGTTGTTCAAAAATTAAGCTGGAAAAGAGAGAGAGACTTGTCTCCCCTTATGGCTCCCAAATGTTTTAGGTTAATAAGTTTTTCACACCTCCCAGACATTCTGGTCTTAACGTAACTGTCGGAATCAGAATTTGATTTGAGTAAGTAGGTCAAAATTGGCTCTGAATGTTCCTAGACTAGCCTGTACCAGTAAAGAAGGGGCAAGATGGTAAAATTGATTCTTTAAATCTTCATATGAAAGATAGTCCTCAATATTTTCGATCCATAGGCTCTGACTGTTCACAAATCAGATGCTTGAGTTGAAAGTTATGTCTGAAACCATGAGTTGTCCCGGACCAAACTCCACTTGGGTTTACGACATGTCTTTCTTAGGTTTGAATGGGGTACAATGGTGACCATGGTTGTTTAGGTCTTGGAGTTATGAATCCATGGGGCCTAACAAGCAGGAAATCTGATCCCTGGTGAATTTTTGGGAGATTTCCAAAGGGAGGTCACCTAATCGAGAAATGTGCCCTAGGTCGGCAAAGAATTGAGTCAACGAGCAATGTTGGGTTTGTGAAAGGATTTCTTTATTAAGGAATTTATCAAAGATCTCAAAAAACCTGAAAAAAATGAGCCTGACCTCGAAGGATTTAGACTTCTAGAGAGTTCTCGGGGGCTCACCTAGTGTTCGTAGCTGATAAAGGTGAATTTGTTGTGTTTTAGGGACAGAATGAGACAATTGGGGGGCATTATGCCCCTTAGAGTTTTTCTTGGAGAGATTTAGGGCTTACCAAGGTATGGCCACTAACCGGATGATTTTCTTATTTGTGTCAAGCCTTCAGGGTTTTACTGAAGGTTCGATTTTAGGGAGAAATGGTGTATTTTGGGAGTATGGAGGTAAAATGGTAATTTTCTTACCCTTTTGTAACTTAATATGGGAATGTTGATGAAGGTTGGAGAATCCTAGAAAAAATGGACTTCATAGCCCCTACTTTGAGGTCTTTTGAGGTGTACGGACAAAATGGTCATTTGTCATCCTTTTGGGATTTTGATGTTGGAGGCCTGATGAAAGTTGCTAAATTCCACATGTCTTCATTGTGGAGGATATTTTGGAAAGCTGTGGAGAAAATGAGTTCAAATATGCTTTGATTTGAACTTCTGAGGGTGTAGGGGTAAAATGGTAATTTGTCAACCTTTCGATGCTTCAATGTGGGAAGGCT
>JAOXJP010052404.1:0-15968 GCA_025762735.1 Platanus orientalis
CCCTATAGCTAATAAAGGAAATATATTTGCTACTTCTAATCTTTTGTTGTCTTCTGTCTTATATCTTACATGTTCTTAAAGTTTACTTTAAACTTTTTATCCATAAGCCACACCACCAAATCCTTGCATTGTAATGTCACTTTCTTCCCTTATTGTGTGTTTCAGGATTTGGTGACGAGGAAAACGATTGGAAGCGGACATGCGGTAGATGGGCTTTATTTGTTAAATACCCCATTCAGAGAGTTCCAATAGAGAAAGGACATACCATTTGTCCTCATGATATATTGTTGTAGTGGCATTATACTCTTGGTCACCCTTCTTTGACTTTGTTCCAAAAGATGTTTTCTCAGTTGTTTACTTCATCTTCTATTATTAGATGTGAAACATGTGAACTTTCTAAACATTGCTGATCGATTTATCCTCTTAGTAGTAATCATAGTATAAGTCCTTTCTCTACTGTTCATTTTGATGTGTCAGGACCGGCTCTTGTTACTTCTCCATTTGGCTGTCGAACATATACTTTGTTACTTTTATGGATCATTATAATCGAACTACTTGGGTTTACTTATTGATATGTAAGTGATTTTTTTCAGCTTTTATGTCTTTTCACAAGATGATTATGACTCAATTCAATGCCAAGCTCCGTATTCTTTGGTTTAACAATGAAGGAAAGTACCTATCTAGTGCTTTCTTTCTTTTCTTATTGAGTCTGGTATTGCTCATTAGACTATTTGTCATGGTACTCTTTTTTAACGAATAAAGAGTACCAAGAAGAATCATCATCTTCTTGAAATTACTCTAACCTTATTGTTCACTACACAACTTCCTAAGTCCTTTTGATTTGAAGCCTTCCTCACTGCCACCTATCTGATGAATAGATTTCCATCTCACGTCCTTAGTTTTTAATCGCCTCTTGATTTTCTTTCTTCATCGTCACATTTGTTTCCTCTTCCTCTTAAGACCATTAGTTGTATTTGTTTTGTTCATGTGCCTTAGTCTACCCACACCAAGTTAGACCTTATGGCCCTTAACTGTGTCTTTTTTTGTATGCCATGAGTTAGAAAGGATACATATGTTATCATCCTCCTCCTTGCAAGTTGTATGTATCCATAGATGTCACATTTTTTGAATCCCCTTCCTATTTCTCGTCATCATAGCCATCTCTTCAGGGGGAGAAATATCGTGAACTGAAATTTTTTACATTACATGTTCCTTCTTTTTGCCGTGATGATAACCATTTTCTACAACTAGTGGATGGTGTTAGTCAAGGGGGCGAGATGGCCAAAGAAAGGGATTTTGGAAATCATGGCAGCAGAGGTGATGATAGAGTTCTAGTGTAAGGAGATTGGGAATGGACTATCTTGGGTGGGTCCCAGAATCCACCATTGGAGTCGTGGGCATTATCCAAGGAGGGAAAATAGCTCACGACATCGAGATAGGGAACTAGGGTCGAAAGGTAGAGTGGTACCCAGTAATGTTTCCTCTTTTAAGGATGCGCTCCTTAAAAATCTGTCATGACCGGAGTTGTCATACCCCGAGGTAATATTTTAAGGAGGACGCTTGGTGATCACTTTCCCACAAGCAGACATTGATCTTAGGATGAACAGATTAAGGAACTGTTTGGTGGGGAGAGTGGTAGGGGTCAATCCTATCACCCAAGCTCTCAAACAATGGGGGAAGAAGGTGTGGAAAATAGGTGGGGAGTTGCAGGTCCGCCAGATTGCCAAAGGGTTGTTTCTGTTTCACTTCCCCTCAAGTCTAGAGGTGGAGAGAGTTCTAAAGGATGGGGTCAAAATCCTGGCAAGAAGGGGGTCTCTTACTCAATATCTAGCACCCAACTGTAGAATGCTGTTGGAGTTGGCAAGAAGGGATGATTGGATCTAGGGCAATAGCCTCCTTGCCTATTTATGAGGCTTTACAACATTCTAGGAGATCGGGGATCAGTGTGGGGGATTATTAGAGGTCGAAACCCAAGATCTAGGATTGATGGAATGGATTAAACTTAGGGTATGATGACCATATAGGGCTCCAACGGTAGTTTAGATCTGCGATGGTCTGTTGTTGTACAAGGTGGTGCTCTAGAAGTTGGAACTCCCTCAGTTTGTCCTTGAAATTGAATTCGGTGTAAGGAGAACAATCAGGGAAGCAGAAGATGAATCACTTTTTGTCGACGATGACGGCGAGGTTAGAGGAGAAGGGTGAAGGCGGGAAAAATCGGGGGTTTTGAATTTTGAAAGGTACGAAGGAAGAGCCAATAACGGAAGAGGAAGAATCGAAACAGGGAGGAAAGGTGAATGATGTGGTCTAAGACTAGGCCAACTAAGGGGTGATCTGGGCCATGCTTCTAATCCGGTCGACCCTATGGTCAGATCAAGGCATGAGATCCAAGCCTCTAAAAGATGGGTGTCAAGTCGGGGGAGGAAGGAAACCCGATTTGGCATCCTAGTTAGTTGTGGGATTGGGTTGCGGGGTCATCATGCAGGTCCAATTACAAGGGACTAGTCCCTTATGCGAACTTCCAGGTGGACTCCATATTACCCATTATATTATGCCCACCTACTCGAGAGGACAAAACCCAAAGGGAGAGAATTATCATCGTGCACCTAGGGCTGAGGAAGGAAGGAACAAGGTGAGGGAGGATCAGCAAGTTCTCCAAGGCAAGCAAAAGCGAGATTAGAGGATAACCAATGATGATTGTAATCTTTCCCATGGGAAGATAACCTCCCCTATTGTCATGAAAGCTCATAAAGGAATAGTGATCTCAAAGTACAACTCATCTAAGATTCATTCTAGAAAAGAAACAACAAAAGGAAAGGGGAAGGAGAAAATCATCCATAAGGAATCAAATGAAGATGAGGAGGACGATTATGGTCTAAGGTCAAAATATGAGAGTGGGTGGTCTAAACCAGATACAATGGCTTCAGGCAAAGGTTGCAATAGGTCATTTTTGACAGACTGAAATAAGTCCTCTCCTCGTAACGATGGTGAAGCAGAAGAAGTTAATCGAAATAAAGGGCATGAAATTATCGTCAAAAAGTGGGGCGATTATACTTCCAATGAAAGTGAGTTGATCCTTCAACAACGAGAAGGGTTGGTTGAAGGTATGTTGGAGGATCTAGACCAGGTTATGGAAGCCGATCCCATTCTCATGCTCCCCCCTCCATCATCATCAGATTGGGTTTTGAGGAAGGTGGCAGAAGTCAAAAAACGCATGGGATATTCTTTCAAAGGTATGGACCAGAGAGTGGAGGATTTTTTCAAGTGGAACGTCAAAGGAGCAAGACCCTCAGGAGATCGAAAACCATCCAGAGCAGACGTAGGGGGGAGTCATTCTAGAGAGTTGAAAATCTCCACTCTACAATCAATTATGAGACCAGAGACAATGGGAAGGATAAAAGAAGGGGGAGAAAGAATAGATTTATCTCATTGGTTTATGATGAGGAAGCCCATTATTTCTTGGAATGCTAGGGAGTTCGGGAGGGAGGAGAAGTAGAGTGTGAAAGACATGGTCAAACAATGGAAAGTGGATGTGTTGATGGTGGAACTAAGCTCTAGCAATTTGATAGAAAAGTGGCCCTTGACATGTGGGGGAAAAAACCATTCAAATTCATTTACAAGTTTACCGAAGGAAGAGTAGTTGGTAGCTTGGAATTTGAAAATTATAAAAGTGGATGACTCTCGCATAGGGGACTTTTTGGTCTCAATGTTATACAAAAACAAAGTTGATGGGATGTAATGGGTTTTTTTGAGGATTTATGGTCCGTATGATCAGGCTGGATCCAAAATTTGTGGGAGGAGCTCAGAAAGATTAGGAGTGTGTGGCATTTTCCTTGGTACCTTAGAGGTGATTTCAATGCAGTTAGGTTCCTAGGGGAGAGGCTAAGCGCTACAAGAACATCACCTCAGATGAAGCAATTTAACAATTTTATTGAAGACCTTGACTTAGTGGATCTTCCTTTAAAAGGATATGTATTCACTTGGTTGAATAATTAAGATAGATGAGCATGCAGCATATTAGACAGATACCTCTTAACCATTGGCTAGATGGATCAGGTCCCTTGGGTCTTGCAAGAGGCTCTCCTAAATCCGACTTCTAATCATATTCCTATCATTCTGAAAATTGAGGACCTTTCTAGGCCTCATCCATTCAAGTTCAAGTTAATGTGGTTAGATATTCCCAGCTTCAAGGAGAAGATTAAATCGTGGTGGGAGGAGTTGGAAGGGGAGGGATTAGCTGGTTTTATATTTGGTCATAAATAAAAGCTTCTGAAGAAGAAGATTTTACATTGGAGAAGAAAGGAGTTCAAAAGTATTAAGAAGAGGAAGAATCATTGTTTACATAAGCTGGATATTTTTTTAACAAAGAGGGTTGTGTTCTTCCGTGTCTGATTCAAATCGGCAAGCAAAGGCGGAGGTCATGGTAAACTATAACAGGCTGTTAAGGATGGAAGAGATATCTTAGAGGCAAAAGTCGAGGTTGGCTAAAAGAGGGGGACAGAAATACTAAATTCTTCCACCTGATAACTTCCATGAGAAGCTCCACCAATATGATCAGCAAGCTTAAGGCTGATGGGGAATGGGGAAAGATCACATCGAGGACTATAATAAAAATTTGCATACAGAGCCTTTTTTTAATAGATGGGAGATAGGTGTGGATTTCGATCCGGCAAGGATCAACAAAGGTGGCTTGAGCGTCTGTTCACAGAGGAAGAAGTGAAAGTGGCTCTCAACAGTGTGGAGGATAAGAAGGCTTCGAGCCTGGATGGGTTTCCAATCAAATTCTTGAAACATTGTTGGGATGTGGTGGGAAAAGATGTTATGGCAGCATTAGAAGCATTTCATGCGATAAACCAATGGTGCAGAAGCCTTAGTGCAATGTTCATTACTCTTATCCCTAAAAAGGAAGAGACGTCAAAGATAAAGGATTTCCATTCTATCAGCTTGGTGGGTTTCCTTTACAAGTTATCGTCTAAAATCCTGGCACTTCGTCTCAAGTTTACTCTCCATAAGATTATATCCAAGTCTCAGAATGTAGTCATGTTGGGCAGAAAGATAATTGAACTGTTCGTTATTGATTAAAAAGTGTGTGAACGTAAAATAAAGGGACCCCTAGGCTTGTTTGTAAAATCGATATAGAGAAAGCCTATAACCATGTGAATTGAGGATATATGGAGTGGGTGCTTCAATAGATGGGATTGATACTAAGTGGAGAAACTAGATGAAAATTTGCATTTCTTCTCCCTCTTTTTCAATCCTAGTAAATGGATCTCCAAAGGGATTTTTCAAAGGCAATAGAGGCCTGTGGCAAGGTGACCCTTTATCCCCCTATTTATTCATTATGGCGGTTGAACTCCTTAGTAGAATGGTATCTAAGGCGGAATCCATTGGCTTGTTGGAAGGATTCTCCCCTATTGAAGGTGGGCCATCTACCCCTTTATCCAATTTACGGACGACTCCCTATTTACGTTAAAGGCGGATCCGGAGATTCTGAAAATTTTAAGGTGCCTTCTTCTTAACGGTAACTAGTTTGAAGGTAAATTTAAGTAAATCTTCTATGAGTCCGGTTGGTGATGTCTTTAAAATTGAGGAGTTGGCCCCTATTATTGGTTATCACGTTGTCCTTTGCCAATCTCTTATCTTGGTCTGCCGCTAAGGGTAAAGTCCGCTTCTAAGGATATATGGAATCCCATTATCGATCGGATGGGTAAGAAGTTACCAAACGAGAAAGGAAGATTTCTTTCAAAGGTTGGAAAACTAATTCTGTTAAGAAGTGTTCTCTCAAGCATTCCAATCTACTTCCTATCTCTATTCTCAGTCCCGGCCTCTACGGCAAACTAAATCGAAAAAATTCAGCAAAATTTTCTATGGAGATCGGATCAAAATCAAAAGAAGATTTAATTGGGTTAGCTAGAAAGAAGTTTGTTGACCTTTATATCAAGGGGGTTTGGAAATCAAGTCCATTAGAGAGACCAATAAAGAACTCTCTTTAGCAAATGGTTATGGAAATTGGGGTTGACCATCAAGCTCTATGGAGACGTGGTTGCAGCCAAGTATGGGGTGGAAAGGAATGAATGGACTTTTTGTGCTCCTTTTGGGCCTTCTAAGTGCAGGGTTTGGAAGGGCATATGTGTAGGAATGGATTTTAAGGTTAACAAAGGAGACAATTCTTGTGCTCCTTTTAGGCCTTCTGGGTGCGGGGTTTGGAAGGGCATATGTGTAGGAATGGATTTTAAGGTTAACAAAGGAGACATGGTGTTGTTCTGGCATGATCCGTGGTGAACTAGGGAGCCTCTTTACAGATTATTCTCATCCTGCTATAACCTTGCTGAATGCAAATGAGGTCTGGTTAAAGATCATATGGTAAGGACAAGAGCTTTATATTCTAGGAATCTTAAGCCTAGAAGAAATCTTAATGACTAGGAGGTGGAAGATATGGGCAAACTTTTGGAGCTCTCGGACTGGTATCGTTTCGGGGACATGGAAGTAGAGGATGAACGTATGTGGACATTGGATGCAGAGAGAGGATTTACGGTGAAATCCATGTATTTGGCTTTGCCGAGTTCTTCTATCCCTCTCCCCTTCCCGAATAAATTCATTTGGAATAATCATGTCTCTTCTAACTCTCATTCCTCTTGTAGGAGCTTTGGTGGGATAGAGCCCCTACTATTGATAATCTAATCCACAGGAGCCTCATTGTGCCAAATTGGTGTTGCTTATGTATCGCGGAAGGGAAATCTTCAGGACATCTATTTATCTATTACCCGATCGCTTCATACCTTTGGCATTATATGTAGGCCAGATTTAAGATCTAGTGGGTCCACTCAGATTCTTTGTGGAGTCTATATAGTTACCGGTCTACCCAGTCTTTACAAAACCGGAGTAAAATAGGGTTGAAGGTGTGAATGTTGATTCCAACAGCTATTTTCTGGTCATTTGGGAGGAACACAATCGATGAATTTTTTAAGGAGTTGCCCACCCCCTTCCCAAGCTTGTGGACTCAGTTCTCTAGAATTTTTTACTAGATCCCCGCATCAGTTTTCGAAGGAATGCCTTCATATAGAACTTGGATTTTTTATTGGGACACATGTATCTCTTAGTTTTGCTTTGGTTCTTGTAGGCCCCTTTTGTTGTCTTGTTTTGGGCCTTGCATTTCTCATTCTATTGCCCATTCATTTTATTTTTCTATAAAGTTCCTTACCTTTCAGAAAAATAAATTTAAAAAAAATTTAAAAAAAAAAAAAAAAACAAAGATGAACTCTATGAGAGTTCTTGTGTCCCTTGTTGTCAACCAGGGATGGTTGCTCTTATAGCTTTGTGTAAAAAAAAATTTGCCAACATGGCAATGTGAAAGAAGTGTTCATGCAACCTCCTTCTGACTTTTTGCATTGAGTTGTCAGAGAGAAAATATGGAAACTGAAAAAGACCATTTATGGCCTCAAGTAATCGCAAAAGAGCATAGTTTGAAAAGTTTCGACATGTTGCGGTCAAGAGTGGATATAGGTAGGGTCTGTCAGATCATACACTCTGTGTGAAGCACAAAAAATGACAAGCTGACAGCCTTGATAGTTTATGTGAATGACATTGTTGTCACTGGAAATGACGATGCAAAAGTGGGAAGACTTGAGAGTCGACTAGCACAAGCGTTAGAGATTAAATTTATGGATCAGCTGAGATATTATTTAGGGATTGAAGTTACTAGGTCCAAGGATGGGCACTTTATCTCACAAAGAAAAATATGTCCTTGACCTTCAAGAAACAAGGATGAAAGTCTACAAACCTGTGAAACCCCAATTGAACAAAATCACAAGATGCACAAAATAAAAAGGTGATCATGTTAATGATGTTAGGATATACCAATGCTTAATAGGTCATCTTATATGCTCCCCTTGACCAGACCAGACATAGCATATGCAGTTAGTGTAGTAAGCCAGTTCATGGAAGCTCCCACAAGGACCCATCTAGAAGCTATCTACTAGATTGTTAGATTCATGAAGAGATGCCCTAGGAAAGGTTTCTTGTATTCCAGGAAGATCATTTTCTAGTAGAAGCATTTACGGATCCTAACTTGGCTGGATCCATTTCAGACAAACGTTTCACTTATGGGTATTGTACCTTTTTGGGTGGAAGCTTAGTTACCAAGCAAAGTAAGAAGCAATTAGTTGTAGCAAGATTGAGTCCCGAGGAAGAGTATCTTTCTATGGCCCATGGTATCTGTGAACTTTCATGGCTGCAAATCCTATTAACTGAACTGTACTTTCCTGTCCAAGGATCAATGAATCTATAATGCGGTAACAAGGATGCAATCAGGATTGCTTACAATCTAGTCAGCATGATAGGGAAAAACATGTTGAGGAGCAGCACTTCATAAGGATCACTTAAAGTCTGGCAACATCTGCATACCTTTTGTGAAGACTGGAAGACCAACTTGCAAACATACTCACCAGAGCGCTGAGCGGTACCTAATTCTTTTGTATTGTAACTAAGTTGGGTATGTTGGCTATTTTATCCCCAGCTTGAATTGAAGTGTTGAGAGTTACTGGTATATAGGTATAATTGTGCATGAGTATGAGTGCATTTCTGATGCAGTCATCAAGCGGCTATTGTATGTGCCCCCACACGAGAGGGCTAGATTCAAGCCTTCTGTTTTATGTGAATTGGTTAGAGTGTTGTAGAGGCTGGGGATCATTATGTAACAAGGCCTTTTTGTGCCATGGTTTTTTTTTAATTGGATCTATTTTGTAACAAGGCAATATGCCAGAGGGTTTTATGTTATTTTGGTAGGTTTAGAGAAGTTTAAATATGGGTTAAAGAGGGCTGATCGACAGCTTTTTAGATAGGGATTTACAAGTCTTATTTTGTTTGTTAGGAAAGTTACATGTAAGGTGTCCTACTTAGATTAGAAGTGTCTTATCAGTCAAAGTAGGGTTAGGATTGGTTAAGGCCTATAAAAGGGCCTAGTCAATTCTAATGGTTTTAGTTTTGAATATTGAAATAAAGTTAAGTTTAAGAAACCCACGAGTGGGCTGTTTATATCCCCTTCCTATGGTGTAGTTGATGGCTCCCTCGGCTTATCCCCTTCTTCCTCCCCTCTACTTCTTTCTTCTTCCCCATTCTATATCAGTCTTGTTTCTTTCTCTTCCTTCTACTTTTCTTTGCACTTCCATACTTAAAGATCCAGAACTACAAAATCTGCTACGTCAAGACACAAGTGGAGATTTCTGGAGCAATTTATTTAGTCAAATCTCAGACCTCAGAGAGAGAGGTTTCACTGTTGTTTTAAACAGGGATTTCTCCCTCATCTTCTCCTTTTTTAAGTCTCTAAACTCCATTATTGATCTGTTAAAATTTTGAGCTTTTGGTGCTTAAATTAGAGCCTATTCTTGATTTTAACAGATGGGTACTATTAATGTCAAAATCGCTCCCCTATTCTTCCCCTTTTCTTTATTTTCTTTTTAGGGTTTTTCTCTCCCATGTGTCCCCTTTCTAATCCCTAAAGTTTCTTTAAATTCCCCTTTGCTCTAACCTAATTCTTGATCAATCTTTTTTTCTCAATTTTCTGGTTTCTTGATTCTGAGGTCTATAGAGAATTTGCAAATTTCAATTAATTCTTTTTTTCTCAATTTTCTGGTTTCTTGATTAAAGAATACAGCAGTCTGATCTTTTCATAATCTTTTATAGCTAGACTTGTCAGAATTAATTGAAATTTGCAAATTCTCTACAGACCTCAGAATTACCCTTTAAAGTAGAATGATTTTCTGACATACGCCAAGTGTATTTTTGTCTTTTAACCTTTGCTGCACCAATTTCCAGAATTTGGACCAACAGGGTTCTTTCTTCTATTCTTCCCACCTTATCTTCCTCTAATTCTTCTAAGCCCTCTTGGTTTGATTTTGATTCTTTTCTCTAAATTTTCCTTATTGTCTTTGAGAATATTTAGGGTAGCCCTAACTTTGGTTCTGAACATCCTTCAAGGCCTAGAAGTTTGGTATTGTTTGGGTGTTTAAAGATAAGTTCTTGGTTCCTTAAATTTGTACTTGCTTCTGCATATTATTATTTGGGCCATATCCTACATCAATTTCTAACTTTTTTGTATTAGTATACCGTATATGGTATACTATATGCATATATGTATATAACACCAACTACACTAGTGAGACACATTACACTCACATTTCCCATACATATTCTCTTCTTCTACATTCTCTCACATACAAACCTTAATCTTAATCACAACAGCTATAACTCAACCAACTTACCCTCCATATATACATATTCTCTAACAGATCACTCACCTCCTAAATTTCTTTTTCCATCATCATAAAGATATATTCCTTCGTAATTTAGTGGCATGTTGTGTCCATTGATTTATGGAATATTTCGTTATTCTTCATAAAAAAAATTAATGGAATATCATATGGCGACCAGAATATATAACGAAGTTTATCAATGATCTCTTTGTCCTCATGGTCTAGCCACCTATATTTGAGCCAATTCTTCTTCAAGTGTTGAACATAGGTTTATAATTCCTCAACTTCTTTGTTCAAGTAAGTGGTGCTCAGCATGGGGTGAAGCCTTTAATTCCAAGGCCATCCTTTGCAATTGTGTCAATCATAGGCTAAAAATAGGGTCTCTTTACTACATTAAATGGTGCGGCAAAATGCAGCATCCATTTGCATATACCACTGCCCACACACTCGATCACTTCCTTGTTAAACATGTCTTTCATTTTTTGCTTGGCACCCTCTTTTCTTAAAGCACCTATGTTTGTCCATCCTCATCTAGATGTGGCAGTCTCCCGCGTCTTGCATGCCCACTGTCACTCCTGAACTATGAGTTCTCTAACAGTCAATTTTCCCTAAACTAGGGCATAAACTACTAGCTGATAATGAGAATGATGCAGACAATGTGAAGTGACTCTTGTATATTCCTCCACACAAGAGGACAAGGTTGAAGGCTTGTACCATGTGTGGGTTAGTTACAGTATTTTAGGGGCTGGGTGTTCATGTAATAAGGCCAATAGTGCCATGGGATTTTTAGAATATTTTGTCATAAGGATAATCTTGTAATAAGGATGAAAAGCCAAGGGTAGCGTAGATATCAACAACCTTCTTAGAGTAGGAATTTTAGTAAATTTTGCTTTTAGAAAGTCATAGTTTCGTAGGTTTTGGTCTAGGGAAGTATGGATTTAATAGCTTGTTTTTTAGCAAGTCTTAGGCCTTAAGTTTAGGACTTTCTATTTATTTATTGTTCTTTTCTCAAGTTTGTAAACCTATTTAAAGGCACCCCACAACTGGTAATAGAGTATACATGAATTAATGAATTAAAGTTTGGTTTGCCTGGGTTTAGTCCCTTCTATTCCCCCCTTTTTCGGTTTTTCCATGGTTTTAGCCATGTGGAGCCACTAGGGTTATCCCTAGTCTTCTTCTTTCTTGTTCTCACTTCTTCTTCTCCATTCTTCTACTCTTCTTCTTCTAATATCTTCTCTTGTCTCTCTTCTCCCTATTAGTCTTCTTCCTCTTCTACCATATTCTCTATCCTTGTCCTTCTCCTGCCTCCTCTTTATCTCCTTGTAATCCCTACTGCAATATATAAAGTTGTTGTTCTGAAAGACTGCACCAGAAAAAAAGCTCACGGCTGGTATTCTAGGGCATATTCTTGGACTTAATTGCACCTCCAAACCCAGGTAATCTAGTCACTATTTTATCAGGATTTGTCCTCTGATCTAATCCTCCATCAGTCCTGAAAATTCCAATTAAATTTTCTGTAACAATTCTGTTTATTTAGTGTCTATTATTTAACCTACTTTTCTTATTTAAAACAGAATTTTCTGGGCATCTTTCTCTTAAGATCGCCCACTATAGAAAGACCCTTTCTTCTTTCTTTTTAGGGTTTTTGTCCCCATCCGATTCCTCTTCTTATCATCCAAATTCCACTTTAACCCCTCTGTTTTAAATAAGTTTCTGATCATAGAAACTCCTGTTTTAGGTCATATTCATTCATGTGTACTGCAGACTGTTCTTTATATACTTTTACTTATCAAAAACTCATGAAATTTTACATGGAGATCACCTATAGACCTATATAACACCCTGTAAAATTGCAAAGTTTTGCTGACACGTATGCAGGGGTATTTTGGTAATTTCACAGTTCTGCCATGAAACTCTAGAAACCCTAAAACAGCCATTCATCTCTATTTTTCCTCAATTTCTTTTCTTTTTTTTTTCTTCTCTAATCATTCCCTAAATTCTGTAGTTTGGTTTTCTTTCCTCTTCCCTAAGGTTCTTTTAAAATACTATTTGGGTGTTCTATAAAGCTGTTTTTGGTTACTTTAATTCTATCCTTGCTTCCACGTATCTATTTGGGCCCATATCAGCAGGAAATACAGTCACTAGGCTGCCCCACTTCACTTGGTATCAAAGCTTGTAATATCCTGCATTAGAGAATCCCTCCCTTTTATGCCACTCGGTGCGCCAAAAACAAAAAATCTACACCTCTCCTCATCCCTAATAGTAGATCTTTGGTTCTTTCTCATTGACGCAAAAAGATGCTCTCTCTAACATCTCCAAACCCTCCTTATCACCTCCAGCAGCCTATGCATATGCCTCCTCAAGGTCCTCATCCCTCGACACCTTACGTTGCTCATGTACCATTGCCTTTTTTTTTCCAACCTCAACTTGCTTTACTTTAGTACCTTCCTGTAGGTGCTTTTAGATCAACTGCATCACCACTTTGGGTACTTGTGTGCAAAACCCTTCACATCACCCTATTTGAGTGTAAAGGGTTGCTTCAACTTATGCAAACACCCCCCATCATTGTTTCATACAAAAATCTCACTATACTTTTTTTTATTCAATATGTGAGGTACAATACTCCCACCTGATATCTGGCTGACCCTTCTTACTGACACTTGAATGTGCAAATCTTGAATCCATCTAAAGATAAATAACACTAACAACTAATAAATCTGGAAAAAAATCTGGACTATGACCAAATGGTGCACAGCAACATCATACAAATGAATAGGTACACACACACACACACATATATATATAGACATCATACATCATATTCCTAGGTTATTTACACAACATACATTTAATATAATATATAAATTTACATAAAATATCATTTTTAAATTTCTTATTTTATTATTTTTTATTTTTATGGAACTAGAAAAAATTATTAGTTAAAGAAACCCAATTACTAGAAGAAAACCACATAACATTGTAGGCTAGTATCCAAATCCACACAATCATGTTTTGATTATCTTATAAATCAACATCAATAAATAATGAGATATTTCTTTTTTTATTTTTTTATTTTCCCACAAATATTAATGACATAGAATTATAAAATTAATGAAAGAAAAAAACTGCATTTGTTCCCAAAGTAATTATTCTATCATCAAACACATACAAATTAAAATAACATATTTAATTTTTAAAAAAATTTGAAAAATAAAGTACCACCATAGATCAGTGGGTTTTGAACCCAAAAGCACAAATCTAAGGTCTGTTATAGCATATGTTTAATTAATTTTATATTTTAATTTTTTTGATTTCTGAAAAAATTGCATGATTCATAGTTTTTTTTACACGAAATCAGTAGATCTAGTATCTATTCATGCTGATCTACTAATGTTTTGCAAAAACAAGCAAGAAAATTGAATTTAAAAGCAAAATATCTTACCATGAAATGATCCTGTGAAAACCCTAGAAAAACATAATTTGATTCATCAGTCTTTAGATTTACTGATTTCAATCAACAAAACCAGTAAATCTATGCAAAAGGTCTGATTTAAGTTTTTGAGAAAAAAATGGACTAAAAGTATGGTTTGGGAGCAAAAGACATTGACCCAATGAATCCAGCCCTTGTTAATAACATTAAAAGAGATATCACCTCCTATAATGGATCAGACATTCCATTATGGGTTCGGCCAATCTTGTATCAACACAGGATCACTCGATCCCAGGTCGGATTGTCTGATCCGACTTGAGAATCAAACAATTCACAAACGATTTTTAAACAATCGGGTATTTACTGACCTATATCAATAGATCAGGTGCCAAGTTTGGAAACCATGCCTTGGCACCTAGACAACCACTTCTTAGCGAACACCTAGCACGACCATTATACAAGCAGTAAGGGTCCTAATTATGGCAAAACGGCCTCCTCATTAATGTTTTAACCACACCGATATGAATTACTTCATCCCAATTTGTAAGACTCACATGGCCTCAAAAAACAAAAACAAAAAAAAAAAAACAATTCTGAAATTTTCTCTTATAGATGGATTAGATGCCAAAAAAAAAAAAATTGTACAAATATCATGCATGAAACCTAGAGCCTATTATTCACGAGTTACTCCTCATAGGTTACTATTAATGATTACCATTGTTCATGGATTACTATCCATGTTTTATTTGTGTTTTATGCATTTAGTTATTTTAGGAGTAGTCTCAGAATTGAGTTTAGATAGGTCAAAGAGTCAAGTAAGAAAGACCTTTCTACAATACAACCTCTATAAATGTCTGCCCTTGGGAACAGGGCATCCTATTATATTATATAAGTACTTAGTTAAAATATTATACATTTCTAAAATTAGGAAATTTTAACCAATAAAGGTCATAAATTAAGTAGATGGGTCTTCCTTTCATCTGCAATTAAACTTATGTGGGTACAAAAACATTTCTAAAGGTCTCCAATAAGGTGCCATAAGAAATTTCATTGGATTAGTTTTCCAACAAATAAAGATTGCACAAGTTAAACAAAAATATAGTAGGTTATGGCAGGAAATGAAAATGATGTCCATCTACAATGGAATATGTTGAATTATTATTAAGAGCATCCCGTTATACATTCCAACAGAGCAAGAAATACTTTAGACAATTGGGTCACAACCAAGAAAGTTTAGTAATCTTGCAAGTGAAGAACTAAAGCATCAACTTAAAACTCTAAATAAGCATATTCATGATTTTAAACATGTAGTGAACAAAAGAAACTTTTTTTATTCTGTACATACTATTACCTAAATCACTCTCTTTAGTGCAAGATCGCTCAAATCACCTACACTTTTTTCTCTTGCTTTAGATTACATACCTTGTCTGGAGCAAGGAGACCTGCCATAATCTTCAGCACTGTAGATTTCCCAGTGCCAGAAGGCCCAATTATTCCAACTGCTTCCCCACTTCTAATCTGTACATGCAGATATTATTACAATAGGAAATATATACAAGAATTCAAATTGAATAAGAACTCAACCTTAGACTGAAATTTAATTGAAAATTCCAGCTAAATAGATGGAGAAAAGAATTAGCCTCAGCATTAGCTAAAACACCCCAAACCTCACCACAACAAACTCAACAAGGAGATGACTTCTCTTTTTAAATGACTACATGTACATTTATTTCGACATTAATGTAATGCAGGAGCATATGCTGCAAAGAAATTAAAATTGGATGACCACGGGTAGTCCACACAATTTGGACTGAGTAGATTAGGAATTTTATTTGTTAGCCCTCTTATGGCCATGAGTCTTTTTACAATTTCCATAGTTTTAGGGGTTTTGATGTAAAAGAATATATATATATAGTAAAGAATATATATATATAATGCAGAAAATGATCCACCAATGCTAAATCATGTTAGCATCTTTCAAAAGAAAATCTTGTTGATTTTCAAGATCATTGGGGCCCACATGTGAGTTGTGCAATATCAACAAGATTTCCAAGATTTTAGAGATCCTTGTACAATCCAAAATATCATGTTTGTCAAGTAAGTAAAGCCCCTTTAATTAAGTATTTTAATTTAATAGCATTCTCTTATTATTTTATAAAAACTTTAGGAATTAATGTCCTAGAATGTAAGGATTTTTTTTTTTTTTTAATTGTCAGCCTATATAAAGAGGCACCCACATATAAATAAATCGGTTAAAGATGTTTTGAAAAAAAGTGAAACACGTGTGGTGT